>PVKA01018026.1:29286-44738 GCA_004027165.1 Ctenomys sociabilis | reverse complement strand
AATAAGTGTAATCATTATGTACTGCAAACATGTACTAATAAAAATATAATTGACATTTAAATTACTGTATAACTTTTTGCCTAGATCCTAACAAATAAATATTTTATGTATAAAAAAATAATATGAATTTTGCAGTATTTGTTGTAATGCATAGTGTTGTCTTCCAACCAGTTATCTATATAAATAGACATATTCATGTAAAATTGGAAGATGAAAGGAGAAAAAAGAATCATTCTCCATTTGACAGGCCACTCTGCCTCTGTACTGCTATCCCATATAAACCCTAGACCACCAGAGATCAGGGCCTGATATTTTGGGAATGATTCTGATCAGTGTCCATCAATGTAAATAGATCTGCCTCCAAAAAAAAATAGAAAAAGTAAAAATAAAATAATTCTTTCAGATGCACAGAAGTTTTATTATCTTTTAAGGTCCAGATGCAGTGCATATGGTATAAAAGAGAGCATTTATTGTTTACCTTACATGAATTAAACCTATATATGTTTAGCTACAAACTTCTGCATAACATGACATTTTGAGAAAGCTCAAACACATAGGATGCCTATAATCACAGGTGTATAGGCTGGCAAATACACTGTAAAAGCTTTCATGTACAAAATGAGATAAACTAAAAAGTAATATCTTATGTGTTCTAAAATATCTTTTTTGTGCTAAAGCCAAATGTTACTCAACATGGAAAGGACTTATATGATGCAACAATATTATAATCTTGACCATTTTGCAAACATTTATAATAACAGCTTAAACATGTGCAAAAATTCTTGGTTAATTAAGGAAATAAACACTCAGTTCTTTATTTTTAGTCAAGTAAGAAGCAGTTCATATAATGCTATCAGTTTTGTATTTTTTTGTTATTGTTTTCTGTTTTTAGCAGCTGCCTGCCTCCTTACTCTCCGTGTCATGGCTGTGGAGCTCTACGACATCCTGGGCCATTTCCCAGAGCATCGCTTTGTGGAGCTAGGCCCCAGCCAGCCCCTGACTTGGCCCAGGTGTGGACAAGCCATACCTGGAGCTTGAGAGGGAGTTCCAGGTGCATCAGAATCGCAAGTACCACAGAGATCTGAAGGAAAACCAGTGCGGCCGCTTCCTGTGCACCCACCAGTCAACTAGGGGCTATGCCAGGGTTCCATGAAGAACCATACCCACAGGGTCAGACCATTGCACTACTCAAGCAGGGCCTCATAGAGTTCTACGACATGCGGATGAGTGCACGGGCTACTATGAAGTGGAGGAGGAGCCGGCTGAGCTGTCTGAGGGCACCTCCTTGACTGAGGATAAGTGCTGCTTCTTCCATGTGGGGTCTGAGAATGGAGCATTTGTATGAGTGAGAAAGGTGAAGCCCACCTGCCACACTCCATTGCAGTGCCCTACAAGGCGTGGGCCACTTGGGCAAGCTTCTGCAAGTACTCGGAAGGCATGAAGAAGAATCAAGAGAAGCAGAGGAGAACGTGGGCTGCCTATAAGGAGAAGCAGCAGCAGCAACAGAAAAAGGAGGAGAAAAAGGAGGAGGGAAGAAAGGGAGGGAGAAGAGGAGGGTGAGAGGAGGAGGAGAGGAGGGGACGGAAAGGGGAGGATGAGGAAGAAGAAGAGGAAGAGGAAGAAGAGGAGAAGAGGAGGAGGAGGAGGAGGAGGAGGAGGAAGAGATTGCTATTACCACCCTGCTACTGCAGAGTGAGGAGAAGGGGAAGAAGATTAATAAAACTGAATGAACACACACACACACACACACACACACACACACACACACAGCCAGACACAGACAAAACATACTGCATAGAAAAAGAATAAAAAGTTTTAAAAAAATAACTATGAACTTCAAGGCTGCAGCACCCACAGAACCTTCACTAACTGACAGTTTTTTTTCCTGCTTTCCATAAGCGGTGAGGGGAGCTGTTGTCCACTTTATCCACCACAACAAAAACTCTTTGTGTCTTAGGTTTTCTACTGCATAGATGGAGAGAAAAAACAACTTACTGTAGCTCATTTGGATGACTAAAAGTAAAGGTCTTAGACGAGGTGGCTTATAAACAACAGAAATGCATTTCTTACATCTCTAGAGACTGGGACTCAAAGCACTGGCCGACTGGGGATCTGGTGAAGCCCCAGTTCCTAAGCCACAGTTTTCCTTGTACTTCATCCTTGCATGGTGCAACACAAGGCTGGGGCTTCTTTCTCTCTCTTTCCTTCCTTCTTTCCTTCCTTCCTTCCTTCTTTCTTTCTTTCTTTCTTTCTTTCTTTCTTTCTTTCTTTCTTTCTTTCTTTCCTTCCTTCCTTCCTTCCTTCCTTCCTTCCTTCCTTCCTTCCTTCCTTCTTTCTTTCTTTTTTTTTTCTTTCTTTCTTTCTTTCTTTCTGTGGCCAGCTCATCCCACTTTGGTGTGCTTGGTGTGGCATATGGTGCAGGGGATTGAACCATGTTTCCCACACATTTGCCTAAGCTTGCTGAACCAGTCACTTTAGACCACTGGGGCCTCTCTGACAAAGACACTAATCCCTGAATGACAGAGACTGCACCTGATCATCGAGCTCCTCCCAAAGGTTACCTTCCAATCCTGTGGCCACATAGGGTTTACATTCTGCATACCAGTTTTAGTGCTGTTTTTCATAAAGGCACCCAGACTGTGCGTTCCCTTCAGCAGTATTCAAGGGTCCTCTTTCCATCATTTTTCTTTGCCAATACCTGTTGGCAAACAATTGACAACACATTGAAGATGTCATTGAGCAGGTTGACTAGGAATTCACCATGTAAAGTGCAGACTTAAGGAAAGAATTTCATCTCTGTATTCTGACTTCCCCACTGATGAACTCTGTGATTGTAAAGAAAATTCCTCATCTGGGCCTGTGGTCTTACCTGAAAGTCAGGACACTGGTCTCCAGCTACAGACATTCTGGGAAAGGCAAGGGAGCCTCTGCGTGTTCTTTATTCAGCAGATGCCAACTGCTGAATTAATTATTTCCTGGGCTCATTCTCCCTGGGCGGTAATCAGCACTTGTCACTGCTTCGCTAAAGGAGAGAGTGAAAGAAACTGGAAATACAAGCTCGTTTTCTGTTTATTTTTATAAGAGAGGTGGCTGCTTTGAGTCCAGCCACCTCTGAGCTGCAGCCCAAGACAATTATGTCTGCACAAAAGCAAAGACAGAGCAGACAGCATCAGGGAAATGGGTGAGTATTCATGAAAGTCAAGTATTTGTGAAAATCTTGTATTAATCATGTGACCTCAGGTGGTAAGAAAATATATGCAGGCAAAATTCTTTGAGGTTTAAAAAATATTTGAAAATTCCTAATAAAGACCCTTCCTGGAGGAGTAATCATAACCTGACAGTTACATGAAATAAAGGGGAGAAAAGACACATATGGTATATTTGCCCAGATACAAGGACTCTCCTAAGGATGATCCACAGAATATTCAAGGCTGGCTGACACGAGGAAAGGAGCTTGGTGGTAGATGAGGAGTGAACAAAAGTAACTTCACTGGGTACTCCTTGTTTCTTTTGAATTTTAAATTATGCTAATATATTGATTAGCTATTCACAATACAAATAAATAAAATTAAAACTTCAGTTGGTTGTATCCAGTGAAAATCAATGTAATTTCTATTCATTTCTAAAAGTTACTTGAATATCTGTAAAACTGTGCCATAACAGAGGCGCTTCAAAAATATAATGTTGATTCTAGTCAACACCCGGAGAAAGGCCTCCTGCCTTGCGTTCTCACTGGGCACAGACCTCCCAGAAGTAGCAGCACTCCCTGGGTGTGGATGCTGTGTTGGCAGGTGGAACCCACCTGGCTGGGGCTCCACTGCAGTGAGGACGAGGCCTGGGCTGTGACCTGCAGATGACCAGGTAACTGCATTCTGCTCTGGAGACGAAGATGCTGCCTCCTGCTCCAATGAGTTGCTCCTGTGTGTGGCCCTCCTGTGACAACCGTGGTAAAACTGGGATGAGATCTGCAGAAGCTCAGCTCTGAGGAGGAAGATGAGAGGGGGCCAGGTACTCTCGTGCCGAGTGCAGATGAATTAGCCCAGGATTTCTGTGGCAGTGTCAGAGGTGCAAAGAGAGCACGGGACATGCAGGCTGCTCGCTGATGAGAGTTCTGCCATAGCAGCAGCAGGTCTGCCACAAGACAGCCTGGTGGTGTCCTCTGGCAGTCAGCCCCACCCATTATTTCCATTGTCTTCCCCTCTCTATCTTCTAGTCATGTCTTGGAGCCCTTAGATTTTATGAGTTCATCACATTTGGTGCATAGGTACAAGCACATGCATAAGCTGAGATGGGGCAGAGATGTGGCTAAAATGCTCAGATAGTTAGGACATTCAAAGTAAATGCCTAAATTCTCTCTCTCTCTCTCTCTCTCTCTCTCTCTCTCTCTCTCTCTCTCTCTCTCTGTCTCTCTCTCTCTCCCCCCAGAAAAGCATGTAACAGAGCAGCACACAGTGCAGAGTGCAGACATGTGCATGTGTGTGTGTCTGTGTCTCTGTGTGCACAGTGGGGCCTGTGTATGAGGGACACAGAACGTAAAGGCTGACTCTCATTTGACCCAGAGCCCTGGCCCAGCATGCGTGGGGCCACCTGGGCCCCCTGGATCCTGATTCAACCTACAGCTCAGGCCTGGAGTGTGAGTGAAACTTCCTTCATCAGACAGCCCTGGTGTGAAATCCTGTGGCAGAACTCCCTGCAGAAAGACTAGAGGAAAGACCCACCCAGCTGATCCAGGAGCAGAATATCTTGCCAGAGTAGCACAGCAGATCTACCTCCAAGGGCTGCAGCAAGAAGAAGTGGTTCACAGCACCCTGACCCAAGCCACATCCACATGGACGAGTTTGAACTTGGTAGTTCCAGACCTGGTGCTAAGGTAATAACTCCGTCTAAGCTCTACACCAAGGGCCAGAAGACAGTGTTATACAAAAGGACAAAGAGAAGGAGCAAAATGCAGCCTCAAGCCTAAGCCCTATAAGAACAAATGTAGGAGATAACAACATAGAAGAAATTGGAAAGCATGTACTTGGAATCTCTGAAATAATAGCTTTGGAAGTAAAGAAACAACTGCAGAAAGGTATAGAGGAAATCAGATCAGAAATAATTTCTGAAGTAAAAAAAATGATAACTATAATGAAAGAAGTACTAAGTGCTTCTAAAGATGTTACTGATAAAAAATAGAGGAGAATAGAAAAATGATGGAGTCCTTGAATGAGCAATATAGGAAAGAAATACAAGGCATGAAACAGATTCAAAGTGCTATACAGGAAATTAAAACCTCAGTCATTAGCTGGCAAAATCATTTGAATGAAAGTGAAAATAGACTTTCAGACCTTGAAGACACCATTGCAGCTAGTGAAAAGGTAAGAAGAGATCTCTTAAGAATTGCTAGGATGCAGGAAAAAATACTTCAGCATCTGCAAGATGATGCAAAGATGAACAGCGTAAGACTAATAGGCATCAACAAGAAAGAAGGAGTCAACACAAATGATACAAAAAGAGTATGGATGGAAGTAAGAGCAGAACACTTCCTAAATATGGGGAAACTATCTGACATTCACGAAACCAAAGCATATAGAACTCCAAACAACACCAACCCAATTAAAAGCACACCCAGACATATAATAATCAAGATCCCAGAAATTCAGCTTAGGAGCAGTATACTAAAAGCCGCTGGAGAAAAGAAACAAATCACATTTAAAAGAAAACCCATCAGAATAATGGCAGATTTCTCTTCACAAACCATCAAGTTAAGAAGAGCATGGAGCAAAGTACTATAAGTCTTGCAAGAAAGCAAATTTTAACCCAGACTGATAAACTTGAAACTCTTTCTTCAAGTTTAATGGAGAAGTGAAATACTTCCATGGCAAAGAACAGCTAAAGAATTTCACGCTGACAAAGCCAACCCTAGACAGACTACTGAAAGATACTCTAGAGAGGGACCAAAATGACCATACTCCATGAAATAAGGCAAACAAACACAGGAGAAAAAGAGGTATACAAAAGCAGTCTCTCAATTATTCCTTTTTTTTGTGTGTGTGTAACTGAGTATTGAACTCAGGCCCTTGTGCTCACCAGGGAAGCACTTATTCACCTAAGCCATCTCCCCGGCTCCTTCAGTTATTTTTTGTTTACAGCAGCAAAATATATCCATCAGCTCACTCCACAAATGGACTTCTCCTGCATCCTATGGGTTATGATTCTGTCTAGGTCTACAGGGTGGATATCAAGGAAATAGCAGTAGCTCATTCCCACGAGTGACACCTGGCCACCGGTAAGTGTCATGAGCACTGTCCTAGAACTATGTGTGATAGCCTATCCCCAGACTGTTAGAAGTGCTGATCATTTATTTGCCAGTCCTGTATTTCTGTTATGTTTTGTTCTTAGTAATTCTTTACTGTCATGAAAGCATTTTCTTAGTTGAATTGTTTTGAAATATTTAATTTTTAATCAATCAGTATTTAATTAATTTTATGAATACTGTCTAAACTTAATTTTTATTTTCAGATTTATACTGTCTCTTTGACTTACAATCTACTTATAAGACATGGTATGATATTTTCTCATAGTATTGGAAACTTTAAAAAATGTGTTTCTATTTTCCATTGGCTTTAATTACTTCTTCCTTGTCTTTTACACCACACACACACACACACGCACGCACACACACACACACACACACACGAAAAAAATATGTACATGACCCGACATAAGATTAACACAGTTTTGTAGAAATCCTCAGTGACCTTTTAAATAGGCTCATCTAGTATATAATGCATAGTGCTGCATAACTGCCATTTTGAGAGCTCTTTATTCTTTATCCAGGACCATACAGCAATTTCTCTTGCCTTCTGGATTATGGTTTGTTATTTTCTGCATGCTATGTCTGGAGGTATTGGAATATTATGAGTTTGTATAACTGGAAAATATTTCCCTTTTAGTTTTCAAAGGTATGTTTACTAAGTATAAAATACAATGAGGAGAGATTTTTTCCTTTCTTTCTTTCAATCTTTGAATAAATAAGTTTAGTTTCTTACACACTTGCTTTTTTTTTCTAATGTGAAATAAGATGCTATTTAATTTTGTTCTTCCATAGCTAATATTTTTATGTATATGCTTTAATAATTATTTTCTTTAAAATAAGTTTTGGACAATTTCATTTTTGTGTTTCTTGGTATGATTTTATGCAAATCTCTTGCGCAAAAGGTTCATTTTTCTTGGAAATGTGGAGCTATAATTTCAACTAAATTCAGAAATTTTAAATCTTTAAATATTTATTGCCTACCCTTCTGTACTTTTGAGAATTCTAATTATATGAATATAAGTTTCTTGATTTTGGCACAGAGTGAACTTTCACATGACTGAACTATAAGTTCTTCATTTTTATTTTGGATAAATTTTATCATTATATTCATTTAAGTTTGTCAATAATTTATTTACAATGTGAAATTTATTAATCTCATGCTATATATTCATCTCAGAAATATCTCTCTAAAATTTATTCTGTCTACCTTTTATATCTTTCACATTTTGATATTTGTCTATATTTTTTAATATGCTATATAATCATTGATTTTCAATAAAGTTAATGAGGAAAAAAATCAAAAACAAAGGCTGGCTCTCCCTTCCCAGTAACTGAGCTTTTCTCTCTGTCTCTGAGCTCTGGAGCTGAATGAGCAAGGGTTAACCTATTGTCAAACTGTATCTGCCTCTCCTCGGATTTCCCAGAACAGAAGTCCAGTCCTGCACAAGGTCAGTCAAGGTGGAATGATAGTTTCAACAACATCCACTCGTGAAACTTTTCTTTAGTTTTTAATTTTTATTTTATTAATAAATGATTATAGCACATGTCTCCAATCACTGTTGTATTCATTGCGGGAGCCGATGAATATACCTAACACACCCTAATTCCTTGTCACTCCATTTGCCTTTTCTTCCTTCTCCTTCCCTCTTTTCTTGGCCCCTTCTCTTTTGCAAAATATCTTCTGGTTTCTTCTTTATTGGTGTTTTGAGCTTCTCACAAAGAGAAACCACATGATATTTAGAACCTGGGTGTCTGATTTACTTCACTAAGCATTATGACTCCAAGCTGCACCTATTTGCCTTTAATTGACTGAAGTTTATCCTTCTTTATGACATAGTTGCACTCCATGATGTGCCAATGCCTCGTTTTGTGTATCCATCATCTGTTGGTGGGCATTCAGGTTGTTTCCAAGAGTTAACTGTTAGGAGTCAGAGTGTTACAAATAAGTGCGCGTGGATCACCATGACATGAGGCCTTTGGTCCTCCAGTGTTTCTTTCAATAGAACAAGCCCCTGAGCTAGGCTTACCTCCACTCCACATGCAAAGAAACTGAGTTCCAGCCTAGTGTCTCCTGCCACGTCACATGTTGAGATTCACACCATTTCTCATCCATGAATAAGACGACTTGGGATGCGTGGTGTTTATGCCTTATGGTCTGACTAAAAAGTTGGGATGGAGGATGCTCTAGGCAGGGAGCTTCCTCATGCACTAAGTTATATCTTGGAAGAAAAGTTTTACTGGAGTTCCGATTTGAGCCAAAGTTGGGCTGGTTCTCCTTGCATCTGAAGGGCATTCTAATAGCGACCTGTTAGTTTCACTTTCACTTGTGCTTACCCAGCAGGAAGTTATTGGCAAATATCATGTGTTTACCAGGTAATTACACACCCATGCAGATTACTCACTAATTACACTCAGCAGGTGCAAAAGTCGTTAGGACAACCCATCTCTGCCATTGGGGTGAAGGAGGTAACCTGCTCTGCACTGATTTGTATTAATTCTATAGCATTTGGTAATTGCCTATTATTTACCATATCTAGGGTCACTTTACCTCAACACGAAACCGGAAGCTGTGTGGGTCCCAGCTGAAGCCCCTTTGCTGCTAGCTCAAGGGCAGCTCTGAGCATGTGCCAGTGTGAATAGCCCTTTTGCTCCTTGCATAAGCTGTGGGAGCAGCCATGCTGGAGAAACACTTGAAAGTCTCAGGCAGACACAGTGGCAGAAGAGCAGACTGCTCTTACCCATGTGCATCTGTCCTAAGCAAATTTAAAATCCTAGGCCAGCCTCCCCAACACCCAGCATGTTCCTGAGCTGTTGTGTGCTCAAGGAATTAAAACTAATTTTAATATTAGCCCTAAGCAAAGCATAATTAGAAAGATAAATCTTCAGCAATTCTCTCCTACCCAAGCCTTTCCCCGCCACCTCCTTCCCTATCCCACCTTCCTGCCATAATGCATTATGAAACCAATCATAAATGTCTTGAAGGTTGTCTGTAACAATACTAAACACATTTGTTCAGCTAATTGCAAGTTTGTTCTGATCTCAAGCAAACACCAGGGGCATGACACCTGAAAGGATGGTCAGTCCCTGCCCCATGGTGCTAGGAGGTCAGGACTACTGTGTGTGGACCTCACCTGCAGATGGGGCAGCAGCACGCCATGGCTTCCTGGGGCAGCCCTCCATGCATCCTGAGCATAAGAATCTAAAAGGCAATGATGAGCTAGACCTCGGATCAAGTGATGCTCCCTTTGATTTCAAATACCCATTTCATGTCCAGGAATAATAGTATTTTGTAGTATTTTAGTGGTGTGGAAGGACTGCCCTAAATTCTCCTGACCAGACTTCCAGGGAACAGGCAAGTGTCTTGAAGACAGTAGGATGGGCTTCCCAAAAGGCAGAGATTGCCATCTACAATGGTGGTTGGCTGCAGTCTGATCAACTGAGTCTTGAGGAGAAAAGTCAGAGCTGAATTCTCACTTGCTGACAGGAAAGAGGGTTTAGGATTTAAACCCTTGACTTGTGCCCCGGGTGACAGAAATTTCTGCTTCACTGCTAAGATGGACTCAATCAATGAGATTGGGTCATCTTGGTTCAGAAGAACAAATGCATTTGAAGAATGCCAGCAACATGGTGCTGTTTTCTAGTTCATGGAGCTCAGTAATTTCACTAAAGTTTTGTGGATTGCTTCCTCCTCTTAAAAGTGCTAAGTACATGGCTGTCAACATCACTCTTACAGCTTGGGAAGCTGAGATGATAGAGAGAAGTGAAAAACAAGATGTAAGAACAAAAGCCAAATAGATCCCTGGCTTCAGGGTACATCATGAAAGTGGACACATCTGCTCCCTTCTGAGACCTGACTCAAAAAGACAATGTCAACACCAGAACCCCATGTCTGTGTTTTCTGGAATCCTCTCCACCATTGTGTATTTCTTCTGGACACCCAGGTGTTGCTGACAGCACAACAGCATCTGAAGCCTTCTGTTCCTCACTTATTTTGCAACCTTTTCTACTCTACAACGGTCATCTTTGGCTTTCTTTTTAAGTCTCTGCTCTGTATTTTACAGTGTTAAGGATGGGATGTGAGGATGGATCCCACCTCAAATGAAGGATCATGGGGAGGCCTTGCTCCTCTCTGCTACACCCACCCATTCCCAGTCCTGGCCCAACTCATTCTAGTCCCACCAAGCCCCTCCCTATGTCCTTCTGGTTTATAGTCCCAGACCTCTTCTCCTAGATCTCCCAGGCATCTGTAATTTCACGATCTGTGGTCAGCACTCTGGAAAATTGTGCAGGGTCTTGAGAGTACCATGCCTCATAGACCAGAATGGAAATCTGGTGCATGGTTGAAGGCACTCTGAGAAGGGCAGGTCCAAAGGTGCTCAAGGCAGAAGGAGGGGGTATACATCTAAGGCATGTGCAAGCCCACCTCATGCCTGTGTCATTCCTGTGGGCCTTATCTCACTCTCTGCCCCAATCAAGATGTCTTTACTTTTTAATAAGGAGCTATTCTTATTCTCATTCATAGATCAGTTCATCTATTAACCCTGCTTAGGGCCATTTCTGCCAGTCTCCTTATGGCACACCCAATTTCCCTGTTCTCTGACTGTTGCTGCCATTAGCCATGGGCAAAGACTGGAGGATTCTTTCATTTGTTTGCAGGCTGTGGTGAGGCCTGGAGCCCATTTCTCTTGACACCTTGTACTAAAGATGATACCAAGACAGTCCAGAGGCCTGGATATGGCCTCATTCTCAAAGTGAGCCAGCGCTGTCCTTGGCTCTGATGCACCTTGTCTTTCAGATGATGCAGTTCCATTTAGCACTGTCTTAAATGCTGTGATCTGTTACTTCATTTAATCATCAGGATAGATCTAGTTTTTCTAGGAGGAGGGGTTAAAGCTGAAGCTTTGCACCTGTTAAGCACATGCTCCACCATGGAGCTATCCTGCGGCCCCAAAGAGGATATTTTTTATGCACTGTAAGACATGTGGGAGGACTTAGACAAGTCAAGGTAGCTCCAGCTAAGGCAGCACAGGTTTTCTCTGCACACCCACGTTTCTCGGTGATAGAGCACTTGTATGTCCCTAGCCCTGTGCTGCCCCCACAGGGGGTTAGTTTCTTATTCACTAGCAGCATCCTTCTGAGATTCCTGCTTCTTTCCAACCTCATGGGACCAATCCATCTCCTCTGTAGAGACTGTCTGATCCTTTGTGAGGGAGACCAGGCACCTTCAAGTCCTTTGCAAGTTATCCCTCTGAAGTTTGACTTAGCCAAGCAGTTTCTGCCTGAGTTTCAGATTCTCCATTCTGTGCTATCTTCATTTTGCTGGCCACGACTGCAACTCAGCACACAGGGTAGGTTTGTGCGACCCTGAGTGACCCCATGAATTCACTTTGAATGGTAGAATTCACAAGGGCTACTTGAGCACAATTTAGTTTCCCTAACACACTCCCTCTGAACTCCCTTTCTGTCTAGTTAAAATGTCACTTGTTTGGCTTTCCATCCTCATAAAGGTTTTATATGATGTGGTATGGGGTACTTTAATTACTATTGTTTATTTATTATGATTGTATCTGAATTGCCACGAAAAGCCAATGGTAACTTGGCAAAGGGTGTATGAAGAGAGCATTGCAATATTATTATCAGGGAGGCAGAAGGCCTGGATTAGAGAGCAGAAGCTACAAGGCAGAGGAAGGACGGGCATTGTGACTGGCGTGGCGCATGCATAATTGCTGCTCTGCGCTGGATCGCTCAGCTGGGCCTCTGCTTGGAATAAACGTTCCTGGAAGAAGGCAGCTGAGAATTTCCTCCGGTGTTACACACTGCTCGGTAGGCTCGAGTTAAGGAAAATACTCTGTATTTTCTATACCCAAATAGCTCTTCCAGAGTGCTTTCCAGCAAGGATGTTGGCCACGCTGGGATCCCGCTAGACACGCGCTCACTCAGTGCCCGCTGTGAGCACGGCCACAGACCTGCAGAATGAGACATCCCATATGCGTATCCTGCTGTCCACTGGGCGGCCCCACAGGTCTGGCAGCCTCTGGCCTGTACAGTAAAACTCAATGTCCCATGAACGGGCTTTGCTAAGCGTCAGATGCGTGGACACCACAGCTCACTCACTCACCAGTGTTTTATTGAGCTTTAAAGCTGTGCCAGCTCTGCATTGGCTACTCCTCCCACCCCTGTCCTGGGGGCCTGGAGGTAGCTGTAAATAAGTGCCGCACTAACCCTTATCTTCCTGAGGCTCAGAATCCAAGCATGGTGGGAGGAGTAGACCTACAAAGAACAACAGCATAGCCTGATAAGTGTTCAGAGTCTGACCACACCTCCTCTGTGCTCTGATAACACGGTGGCAGGAACAGACAGTTTCTGGTAATGTTTGGAGGCTTGGGAACACCACTCCAGGGCGTCCTCTGCCTTCAGAGCATGCGCGTGTTATCAGGGAGGATGAGCTGACAGTCGTCTTTGAAGAAGCAATCGCTCCGCTGTTCCAGTGGTTGCTGTCTCTTTCTTTAGTCAGAGAAGCTATCCTGGTTCTTTCTTCAGTACCCTGGGCTTTTTGATAGAGCAGATACTGTAGGCAAAAAGCAGATCTGCTACAAAGGAATGAAAACCTCACTGAGCCAGAACAAAAAGGAGGGAGGCACGCCTTGGATGAGATGGACAGACTGGCAGCTGATAGTAAGCAAGCAGCCTGGGGCAGAGGTTTGTGGCTGAGCAGAGTGCTGGTTGTGGGTGTGCGGGTGGAGAACCAGGGCACGCTTTGGTCCATAGAGAAGTGGAGGAAGCCAGCCGTCTGTGTATGGAGTGGCTGGGAGCCAGGCGGGCCCAGGGAATCTTCAAGGGGATAAATACGCAGAGATTTCCAACCCTTTTGGGCCAAGCGCCAGGGCAAGAAGCCAAGATTCCAGGGAACACAGCCAGGACAGGGTTATTATAATCCCTAGGAGGATTCATTTGCCAGCTCCTAAAGCAAAAGCAAGCAGCACCCTGAAATGGAGACCAGCTATTTCGGAGCAATTAGCCATCGGTGCCTGCTGCTGTCCTTGGAGGAACTCCAGAATCCAGCGGCTTAGGAAGGAGGGCAGGAAGTTCCTGTCTGCTTTGGGAGAGATAACTCCATCCTTGGTACCTGTGCCCATAGGGTATCTCTCTGCTTGTGCAGGCTGACCTGCGATGGCAGGGCTTCTCCTGTCTGCTCTCAGGATGACACTGAGCTGTCAGGGGCAACGCTGTTAAGGAGATACCATACCTGCCCTGGAGCACCAGATTCGGGACAGAACAGACCAGATCACTCTAGTTAATCCAGGTTGTCTGCTTTGGACCCATGAATGCTGTTGTGAATGTGCTCTGGCTAGATGGGACATAACATGGCATTATTGATAAAAATGGTTCTCCTGTGTACATTTTTCTGGAGACAGGTCCAATGAATCATCAGAATTTCAAAGGGTCTGCAGTTTGTTTATACTACTTTGTACCATTCTTAGTCAAATAGAGAAAGGCTAAAGAGGTCACTATTTCTCCCATACTCTCATTAACACTGTCAAATGCAGCTCATCAATAGGCCTGAGCAAGAAAAATGAAACAAGACCTAACATGAGGTTACAGCAAGTAAAACAAAGAAACAGACAAGCAAACTTCTGAACAGCCAAAGAAACAAACCATAGAGTGAAGACACAACATACAGAACTGAAAAAAGTATTTTGCCAACTACTTCTCAGCCAGAGGACTAATACCTAGAATATATAAAGAACTGAAAAAAAGATTAGATTGCCAAAAACAAAAGACCTAACCAAAAAATGAGAAATTCAAGTAAAAAGATAGTTTACTGTAGAAGAAATCCAAATGGTGAACAAACATATGAAAAAAGTTTATACTATCTTTGACCATTATAGAAATGTAAATCAAGACAGCATGGAGCTGCTGCTTTCAGAAAGAATAGCTACTATCAAGGACTCAGAAAACAAATGCTGACAAGGTTGTTGGGCAAAAGGAACACTTCAACATTATAGGGAGGGCACAGAAGCTAGTCCAACCACTGTAAAAATGAGCATAAAAATTTCTCAAAAAAAAAAAAACCCACAAAAAACAACTAAACCAAGAATCACATTTGACTCAATTGTTTCTCCTCTGAGTGCTCCCTCAAGAGCTCGGGTCATCCCAATCAGCGGTGCGTGCAGACTCACGTTTACTGCAGCACAACGCTGTAGCAGCTCAGCATGATCACCAAGTCATGGAAGTGGCCTACATGAGCATTAACAGGTCAGTGTATAATGAAAATGCATATATGCACAAGGGAGTACTAGTCAGTTATGAAGAAGGATAAATTTGAGTCATTTGTAGGGAAATTGATAGATTTTTGAATCCATAAAACAAGATAAAGGAGTCATGTTAAAAAAAAAAAAACAGGTAAGTAGCTTCTGTAGAGGCAGAAAGAAAGTCTGGGAAAAAAAGGGAAGGGGAGAAGGCAGGGGAAATAAGGAGAATAAAATGAATCAAGATGCCATAGGTGTGTGCAGTAAGCCCCGAGCTGAATGTGATCATCATGTATTATAAGCACATACAAAAATAAAAAAAGAAGATCTAGATATGGTGGGGCTGAAGGAGGCACAGAGATGGCCATGTGAGCTCAAAATCTTGAAGTCACTGTTCACAAAGGAGTGGCCACTGCCTGTCTGCACTGTACTTTGAAAATGTCTTGGGCTCTCATCTTACCAACCTTATGCTCTAAGGCTCCTTCTGGTTTCTGGGGACTTGGGGCCCCTCAGCACACCTTGGCCCATCTGCTTCTTTGTAGTCCTGCATAGCCAGGCCCCTTCTTGTATCCACCCTTCCACATTTACCCCAGTTTGTCCTATGGGCTGGGGGCACTCCTGGAAATCAATCCACTGGAAAGAGATTAGCTGCTGACACAGTGGAATGAAACAGCAGCACATTTTCAGATTCATGAAGCAATCAAGGTAATGCTGAAGTTTGAATATAGAATATATCCTAAGGGCCCCATGTTAAATAAAGTCTTGACCACTGTTGTGTGCTACTATTTAGAGGAGTGCAAAAAATCAAAAAAAAAAAAAAAAAAAAAAAAAAAAAAAAAAAAAAAAAAAAAAAAAAAAAAAAAAAAAAAAAAAAAAAAAAAAAAAAAAAAAAAAAAAAAAAAAAA
>PVKA01018026.1:0-29186 GCA_004027165.1 Ctenomys sociabilis | reverse complement strand
ATCTTCTTCACCTAGCTGCTTCTCCCATGTACTTAACCATGCAACACTCTACCTACCCCCAAGGCTAGATGCAGGGAGACCACCTACCTATGGACTGAAACCTCTGAAATCACTCACCCAGAAGTCTTTCCTCCTTGTGAGTTTATCATCTTATATATTTTGTCCTAGCAATGGCAAGTTGACTAACACTTTCTGTTTATGTTTTATTTATTTTCATAGCACTGCACATAGGAAGAAAGATGAGGAAAGAGCTACTCCACCTGCCTGAGCAGAAAAACCTTGGAGGGGAGAGAGGAAGTACACAGGGCACGGAGGTGAGCTGTGACTAACAGTGCTAATAGTGCTCCTAGAAACAAGAGCTTTTTACAGCACTGTTGAAGGAAGGTTCTCTTTTTTCCATTGCACAGTAACTCTGCATCTTCATTCTAGTAATGGTCCTTCTGGCCTGAGCCATTTTCCCATGCAATTGCATGGCCAGCCACCTCCCCAAAATAGAGGTGCTGCACATAGCCAGGGCCTTCTTGAAAGCAAAAAGAGATGCAGTTTTCAAGAATTTTGGGACAGAATCACTGGATTCCATTAGAACTTGTTAGCTTGAAGTTGGACTTGAACTACGCTTTGGGAAATTTCTACCTGCATATGCTGGAATGATCCAGAAAGAATGAGGAGGAGAAGACAGTAACCCAGCAGCACTGCTCAGGAAGCAGCTCCAGTGATCTCTGTGACGGAGGCTGCTGGACAGTCAGAGAGGAAGCACTGGAACAGCACAGAGAAGTTTGGGTAGCAAATTGTGTTACCCATGAGGGTCCCCAGGGAACCTTGGCTGCCAGTGCTGAAGCAGTGACAACTGTCCTGTGGCAGACCTTCACTGGGAAGTTGTGCCAGCAGTGGGGCACATGGCTGTGGGCTCCTCCAGTGTGGCTGCTGGGCAGGACTGGGTGGTGCGGGTTCTTTCTGAAACAGGGCGAGGAGAGGTTAGGGAGGCTGAGGAAGGCTCAGCGCCACTGTGTCCTGGCTGTTGGCCCCTGAGAGCAGCCCCTGCCCGACCTCTTCCAACACCCAGTCACAGGAAGGCATCCATTTCTTTACTTTCCAGATTATGTTACCAAAGCTCTCTGTTAAGTTTTTGTGCTCTTGTGGAAGGCAATCTGAGGAAGAAGCAGTTAGACCCGTCTTTAGGGTCCTATGAGTGAAGACTGCACCTGGCACTGATTCTTCTCTGAAGTCCAGTCCCGAGGAACAGGATTGTCTTCCACTGCACTGGGAGACATCCGGCTGCCCCAGAACCCTTCTTTTTCACTTTATGGTGCCAGAGCTGGAACCCCAGTTTGCCATGCACTCCAGTTAGTCTTTCTTGTGCATGGCCTTGTTTTGTGTCCCACCTATGCTACTGGGGTCTGCTGTGTGCCTTGTCTCCCCCACCCACATGTCTGGCACAGGGCAGCCTCAAAGGCAGGTGAAGCCAACAACTGCTGTGGGCCTTGATCCCCCTGTTTTCCTCCCTTCTGTACCCAGCATTGGCATGGACCTCAGAGAGGGTGACACCGGGCCACCCTTGGACATGCAGAACGTGGCTCCTGCAGTCCTGTTTCTGTGCCTCAGAGATGACAGAAAGCGCTAACACAGATGATCACCAGGCCCCTTTGTGTTCTGGTGGCATCAGCTGGCCAGCTCGAGATGGACACGTGCCCGCTTCCTCCTGCGGTGCATGGCCAAGTCACCTGCAGTAGGTTCTGTGCCAGATTCCTGATGAGAAAGAGACTCTGGGTCCAGATTATGCCTGAGATGGTATTTTAGGCCCTGGTGCTAGGGTGGGCATAGCTGCCAGCGTTCTCTGCTCCACATAGTCAGCGGGCTGGTCCAGTGGCGGTGGATGGCTCCATCCCAGGCCTGAGAGGGCCGAGGGTGGGCTTCAGAGAAAGCCCGCTCTGCAGCCTGCACTGCACGCACCTGTCGGCAGGGGGCGCAGCTTAATGAGCGGGACCCATTGGCAGCACAGCAAACTGGAGCCTGGGCCAGGCGCTGACAGCGCGCAGGACCCGAGCCAGAGGGGAAGCAGGGCCCAGAATTCAGAGAGGAGGTTGGCGCGCCACAAAGAGGCCTGCGAGGCTGACAGGAAGTTGGTAGCCAGCATCCGCGCAATCTGCCGTCCTCGCTGGGGAGCTGGGGGCTGGCTCTCGGGTGCCTTCCTGCACCATCTGAACATCTTGATTTGCTGCTAATTGAGCAGCCTGACACCGGCAGAGCCACGTGACCTGCGCGCAGCTGAGCCTGGAGACTCCAGCTCCCTAGGCTTGCTGGAGAGCTCATAGGATCTAGCGCGGGCTGTTTCAGGCAGTGCCAGGGAAAGCGAGGCATGCGGCGAGGGGAATCCAGGGCCCTGGCTGGCTGCAAAGGCCTTGTTCTCACGCCAGTTGAAGGCTTCGGGCTGGAGGGACAGGTCTCCGAAGGCAGAATAATGATCTAATCCGGGTTCAGGACCCACCTGTTGCTTAGTGTGTGCAGACTTCAGTTATCTGGCTTAGTCTCCCCAAGGTTCTTGAAGTGGGCATTGCTACCCCTGAGAGGTGGAGGGCAAATGAGACACAGCCAAGTAACCCCATGACAGCTGAGCAGATGAAGCTGGGGTGCGACCTCAGTGGTGTTCCGGGGTAGAACACGTGCTTCAAAGAGCCTAGAGTTCCGGGCTGACCACAAGGGAAAAAGTGGAAAAGATTTGTGCTTCTGCGCTTGACATACTTCACTGAGCCTAAGGGCCTCTGAGGTCACACATGCTGCCACGTATGCCAGGATGCCCTTCTTTCCAAAGACTAGAGAGTACTGTATATATGTATGGATCCCCCTACCCATTCATGCAGACAGTCTGTGTCCACATCTTGGGTAGTGTGAATAAGACTACAATGGATGTGGGGAGGGGCACGTCTCTTCGAGATCCTGATTTCAACTCCTTGGCTGAATACCCAGACGTGGGCTTGCTGGATCATATGGTGGGTCTATGTTTCCACTTAAGTGAGGCTCTAAAATAGTTACACTCGCAGAAGCAAGGAATAGAATGGTGGTTGCCAAGGCCCGCGGGGAAGGGATGTGTGATTTTAGACATGCAAAATGAGTAAGTTCTAGAGTTCTGCCATTTAAGATTGGACCAACAATACCTAGAGCTACCATGAAAGCTCTGTTAGAAGGGTAGATCTCACTTTCAAGGTGGTCACTAAATAAAATCAAATGAAAGAAAACAAAGCTAATAGAAAGAAAGAATGATCTACATGAATTTATTCATAAGTTTCTTCAAAATATTTCGGTTCTAAGTAAGAGAGATCTGCATGCTAGAGTAGTAACTATCTTGCACTCATCAGAGATAGATGCTTCTACGTCTATCATGCGTGATTTTCAGAGCCACTTCCATGAGGTAGGTGTTTTGAATGAGGTAGGTGCATCCTTCACCCTGCTAGGTCATTATGCATCTCCCTGAGACCACCTCCGCACCTTGGACCCATCTGCATTCTGTGTTATCAAAAAAGCAGTTTAAATAGGGACTCATGTGATCCCTGGCCTTAGCTGTAAAATTAAAACCCTTGCCCAGCTTTGATTTGGTAAATACTGACAAGTTAGTTCCAACCACAATCCTCATTTTTCTGATGTCATCCCTTAAATCTCTGTGTTCCATTTTCTGCTTAATCCAGAGGTTTAAGGCAGTGCACTGACACTTTGAAGCAGTGGGAGAACTGGGGTACCTTTCACTCTGCTTCTCCCTCCTGGTGCTACTGAGCAAGGGAAGGCAGGATCACAGGTGGGGAGAGTGCGTGCCCCTGCAGGTGAGAAGGGCTGCAGGAATGAAGGAAAAGAGCTAGAGTCTCACTTTTTTACCCAAAGTAAAAAATCAATCCATGACCTTAAAGAAGTTTATGAATTCCTAGCTTAGGAATCAATGCACATTGATTTTTGTACCTCTGCATGGGCTGCGCATGTATGCTATCAAATGATGAAAGCTGTATTTGTTGGACTTGGAATAAGGAAAAGCAGGTAGCATTTCTCCATATTGCTTAGAGAGGAAAAGGAAAGAAAATGCATTGTCTTATGGTCTCAGTCTGGCTCCAGGGGCTTCTGAATGCAGTTGCAAAAGGTTAACCCTCACAGAGTCCAGAGCTGAGCATTGCCCATGCCTAAGGGCAGCATCTCTTCCCTTCTGGCACCCTCTCCCTCTACAGGCCCCAGTATTCCCACACACAAGCCCTCCTGGCTGAGACAGTTTGCTAAGCTTTGATAAGCAGGGTAAATGTCTTATAGGAGACAGAAAGGTGAGGCTCAGGACAGAGATCAATCCAGAAGGCAGGATACAAGGCACCTTAACAATTCTCACTGGAGCAGTGTGCATTCCTTGAAGGAATAGCTTTCCATACGCCATGTCATTGGATCACTGAGACAACCCAGGAGCCGGGCAGAAGAGTGTGGTTTTCATTTGACAAATACAGGGGCAGATACTGAGAGAGCTTGTGACTCACTAATGATGATAGGCTGGTGCTTGCACTCAGCTCTTCTGCACCTCAGTCTCCAACCTCTGGTTGGCCCTTCTCATATCCAGAGAACAGGACAGCTCTGCTGAAATTCAACCCCTGGGCCAAAGGCAAATTGCCGTCCTGTTAGAGACAATGCTCAGGCTCGTCCAGGAAGTGCTTAGAGAAGGCTCTGAAATCAATGGTATAGAAAAGCACCTACAAGAATTAGGAGATGCTGATGTAGAAAGGCTTGGAAGGAGGTGGATGGCTGGTGTGAGCTGGGTGCTGTTGAGCCTAGGAACCACCCCTTCTGCAAGTGAGCTTCAGGAGCACCCACTCTGAGCAAGAATCTCAAGCTACCAGTCTGAGGAGTGGCTTAGCTGCTGGGGAACCAGGCTTATAGATAACCCCAAGCACCTTGTATTCATGTGCCACAAGGGGATCTCCTCACCCCCTCTCCTCCTTGCTGCTCCTTTCTGTCATCACTGATTATCTGGTCAAAGAGTGCTGGGTTCCTCTCCCTTACTTCTCATTAGTCACTAACTCTTTCTAATTCAACTCTTTTCTTCCTATTTTTGACAACTGTATCAAGAATGATTACTCCCAATCGGGTGTGGAGGTGAGCGCCTGTATTTCCAGTGCTAGGGAGGCTAAAACAGAAGGATCACTACAAGTCTGTGCTGAAGTGAGACTATGTACCAAATACATAAAAGAGAGTGCTTCCACAGCATCTTTCTTCAATAGTTGCCCCTGAAATATTTCTTTTTTGGAAATATTTATTATGGTTAAAATATGAGATATACTCCTGTAGCAAGTGTTTAAGCATTACTATTAATTATGCCACAGAATACCTTAATGATGTTAAGCAGAGCATTGTGCATGGAGCTCTAGAACTGCTTTGTCTTGCAGAACTGAAACTTTAAACATATTAAATACCTTACTTTTTCCACTCTGTTCTTGGCAACTATCCATCACTCATTGGTTCTGCGACTTCTACTACTGTCGACAGCTCATGTAAGTGAGAGAGCTCCATGTCTGTATTATTTCACTTAACATACTGCCCTCTAGATTCATTCATGTTGTCACAAGTGGCAGAATGACCTATTTTTGGAGGTTGAAAGCACTCCATTGTATAGTGTATACCACATTTTCCTTATGCTTCCTCCTATGCTCGGACACTTAGGCTGTGTCCACGAGCTGAGTATTGTGAACAATACTGCAGTGGGCACCAGAATGCATATCTCTTCTTGAGTTTTTGCTTTCAATTATTTTGGGCAGATACCCACAAGTGGGATGGCTGGGTCATATGGATGGGTCTATTTTTAATTATTTGAGGATCTTACATTTTTCTTGAGTCTTGAATCCAACCCTTTCACCTATTCCTAGTACTTTTCTCCTACTTTCTTCCATAAAGCATTGCTTGGTATTTCTGCTTCAAGTGTCTATGTTGTTTGATTTCTTAAAATCTACTGGAGTGCAGTAACACACCTTTGGTACTAATTATGTTAGCTACTTTTGTTTCTTTACTTCTTTTTCTCCTTGACCATATAAGACATTCCTGGCCAGAGTCATGGGCAAGGGAGAGCAACCTGTGAGAGGGATGGTCCCCAACCTTGGGATTGCTCCGAACCTCCTCAGTCCTTGCACTAATCTATGACATGGAATTGCCTCAAAGATATTGTGTTAAAGCTTTGATATAACTTGGTCAGCCAGGGTGCTTGAAAGAGAAGTGAGCTACAAAAAGATGTATACCCTACACGCCCACACTTGTGAGCTGTGATTCATGGACAGCAACCTGATATATTGCCAATAAATCTCAAAGACATTTAAATTTCATGTTAAAATAGCAGTATTTCATCCCCCTCACATCAGCCATCCTGCTTATAGATGCCAGCAGATTTTCTCCAGGATGTGTATCTGACCATTTCATTCCACATCCCAAATCCCTGCAGGTCTCCCCATGCCTGAAGGTTCAAGGTCATGTAAGCTAAGAGTGTCCAGGGGTCTCTGGCCTGTGATCTCCCTCCAGGTCACTCCCTCAGCATTATGCTTCTATCTTTGGGGGACTGATAAAGCTCAGTACTCCATGTCTCTGCTTGAAAATGGTTCTCCTTTCCAATCCCTTGTCATCTGGGTTATTTCCAATTGATTCTTCTCTTGAGACGTTTCTTTTAAAGAAAGCCCTGCCTGAGTCCTACACTGGTTCCCAGCTACCTGGCTCCAAGGCATCTTTATAAAACTCTTCTGCTGCCACTCTGTGGCTTAGCACATGGCAGGCAGCTGTTAAACCTAGGCCTTGGTATCTTTGGGAAAGGCCAGCAGACAGTGGCACATGGCTTCAGGAAATCCTTCTGATCTCTTCAGTTTACCCAGAGGATAAAGGAGTGGCCTGGAATTCGGGTCCTTTGGATAGTCAGATTCCTTGAGATTTCCACCACTGGAAGGTAAGTATGTCTGTCTGTCCTGCCTGAGGGTTTTGCACTGGAGGATTCACATTATCTCAGATTAATGTTTTTTTTTTTTTTTTTAAGTTCTGCCATTTGCAATGGATGTTTGTACCCTCCTTCATTCTTTTCACCATTCTTATGCAATATGATATAATAAGCATTAGCATACCATGTGCATTGTGTTTGCTGCCATAAGGAAGCTAGAGATGGTGAGCAGTATGTGGGAAGGTTTCAGGGTAGAAGCAAATCCTGCACCCTTTTACATGAGTGAAAGGTGTCTAAGGCATCCTCAGTTTTGGTATCTGTGCGGCCTTAGGATCCTCTGGGCATACTCACGGGTCACACTGCTGGAAGCTTAGTACGTTATATGGGGTGAAAGATCAAGACATAGTACGTTATACTCCACAAATTCTAGCACAAAGGGCAGTAGTTGAGATGGAAGGCTTCCTCTCTTTCTTTAGGCCTTTCTTGTCATTTTGCAGGGGCTTAGGTGAGGTAGACTCTCTTCAGTCAAGCTCTGGAGCATAGGAGTGAGGCAGAGAGACAGAAAGCACCCACTGCTATGTCCCCACTAGGGTGATAAGCTCCAGTGAGAAAACAGCCCACAGACTTGTACCTGAAATTGCTTTTCTCTATCTTTCATTCCCTTGCTAAACTTCCTGTGCACTGTGGCTGTTGAGTCGGCCAGCACTTGGGTGTGGAGGGGAGGTTTCAGCAGGGAAATCAGGAACTGATAATGATTAGGGAGCCTTATTGCGCAGCTCCACACCAGCCTGATTCAGAAGGGCCGATTAGCCCAGGCTGAACACGTAGGCTGAGCAAAACTGAGCAGGGGAGCCCCACAGGGCATCCTAGAGGGGGGCTGAGAGGAGCTTTTGAGTGCCGGGCCCCCACCTGGGATAGAAAGCAGCCAATAATCAGCCCTGGGGGCCCTGTGGCTACAGCCATATGTCCCTTTCCACTGGCGGTGCTTCTGAGCATCTTGCTCAGACCCCTTGATTTTTTCTTTTGTGCGCACACATCTCTGAGTGCCTGTGTGTCTGCTTAGTGCTGTGTCTAAAGCCATGTCCATGTACAGAGACAGAGGGTAAACACAAGGCAAACATGGTGCCCCTTCCTTTTTCTCCGATGTGTGTCCTAGCTTTATCTGAAAGAAAGCATCAGCTGGAGTGTGATGGTTCAGAAGAGTGCAGCGCTTTGGGTACCACTCCGAGAGAGAGGGCCAGGAGGGCCCAAATCCTGGCTACAAAGATGGTGGCATCAGAGCTACTCCTCGCTGGTCCAGAAATGTAAAATAAATCCTTACTGGTCCCGAGGAACACTTGTGGAGAGCATTCACCTGCTCTGCGGTCAGTAACAGTCATCTTAGGAGACCAACAAGGAGCTCAAAATGACACCAATGATGGTGGCTGGGGTGGGCCGCAAAAGCGTAGTGAGGGGAGGGAGGAGTCCACCAAGACATCAGGACTTCTTGCCTTATTTTGTAGGACATAAAATCTACTGCAAAATATACTCAAGAGGAAAATAAACAGCTGAGATTCTGAGTGAGCCGGCTGTCTCCAGTCATTCGGCTTCAGATAAGGAAGCCAGCTGGCTGAATTATGGGAGGTGAAGCTCTCCAGCCCACAGCCAGAGGCTGTCCCGTGGGGTGGATGTCCCTGCTGGGGAATAGTCTTTTTAATTTGTATTCTGGGGGGAGTTGTTTCAGAGTTGTGAGGGCAAGGAGCCAAAGGAATCACTTATTGAACTAGACAGGAGTTTTGCAGCCTCAGCACCAGCACTTCTGAATTTGGGGCCTGGGGTTTTCTTGGTAGTGAGGGTCTCCTGCTTCATAGATGCTTCTTATCTTTCCTGCTCTCTGCCACCAAGTGTCTGTAGTACTCATTCCCTGCTGTGACAGGTAAAAATGCAATATCTCTAGGCAGTGCGGAATGCTCTCTTGGGGAAGGGGGCAGGTCAACACTGGAGGAGCCCGAGAGGTAGGTGCTGTAGTGGGTTCCTCAAATACAGCATTTGACTTGATAGAGCCAGACTAGGGCAAGGCCCAGATTGATCAGATCACAAAGCGTGGGATCTTTTCATCACAGCATGCTCTCACTGGCACCAAATCTACTCCACACTCCCTGGCTCCTCTTGGGGACAGGCACAGTCACAGTGCAGAGCAGGCAATGGGGAGGTCTCAGGGCAAAGCCTTCAGTGGGCCAATTTGACCTGAATGTGGCCACAGGAACTTCTTCCAAGCCTCCTTTGCCTCTGCCTTCTTCTGAACATCAGCCATACCAGCTAGGGCTTGAAGATAGTCTTGGGCTGCCACAGGGTGGAAGGTATTGGGTGTGCAAGAGGGTGGAACATGGGAAGAAGGACCTTCAAGCAACCTAAGATTTTAATCTGACTAAATTTCCTACTCTCGAGTCAGAACGCCTTTTCCTACCTGCCCCTATTTCAGTCAGACTAAGATGAAAGAAGTATCCTATACAGCAAAAGGACACTGGAAGAGCCATTCATATTGGTGTTAGAATTATTTGGAGAAAAAATCACATGCCTTAGCTAAGTCTGGTTGCATTCCCTATTGAGTACTTGTAGAAAGAG
Source organism: Ctenomys sociabilis (assembly GCA_004027165.1). Taxonomy (NCBI): domain Eukaryota; kingdom Metazoa; phylum Chordata; class Mammalia; order Rodentia; family Ctenomyidae; genus Ctenomys; species Ctenomys sociabilis. The sequence continues at coordinate 19,657 of PVKA01018026.1, read as the reverse complement.
TAGTATTGTGGTAAAATTAATACTACTAATAGGCTGTGTGTGTTTGTGTGTGTGTTGTTCTCAACAGAATAAACAACTTAGGGCCAACCTTATAGCTTAGCTGATTAAAGCACCCGCTCAGGCAGACATAGGGACTGGGTTCAATCCCCATGCCAGCCCCACCCACAGGGCATGCTGAGATGGCAACTGAGACTGGGCATGGTGGTGCATGGCTGTCATCCCAGCACTTGGAAGGCTGAAAACAGGAGAATCACCAGATTCTGATCTGTAGAGTGAGACCGATAGACTCTGTACTAAATATGTAAAAAAAGAAAAACAACATAAAAGAATTAACATATTTCCATGTAGTCACTGTTGATATGTATTTCTCTTTATTAGACCAAGATCTCATTTATTAACATGCTGTAAATCTGTTCATATCTCACCACCTCCAATGCTCTGAAAGCCTACCTCTCACCTGGGAGATAAATCTCAAATGTCTTGATGTGACTCCAGGGACTTTTCTTCCTAAGAGCTGGGCTATCCTGAGCTAGTCCCACATAGTGCTGTAGCTCAGTCACACTGGACCAGCTGAAATTCTCCAAGTGTTCTTGCTTTCCTTAGTCTTCTGTTACACTTCACACCTGCTACCTACTTTTCCTGGAATGACTTTCTCATGTTTGTCCTGTGACAAACCACTTTTGTCCTTAAAGACTTGGACCAAGGTTCTATTCTACTGAGAAATTTTCCCTAATTCTCTCTTGTCCATTCCACTCATTTTTGCCTGCCAGACAACTTCAGGAAGCTACTCAAGCTTCAGTGTTATTCCACAGCCTGTGCAGGAGAAAGAGCCCCTGAGTCTCACAAGTGCAGGGATAAGCTAGCTATCAGTTAGCACTCAGGGCCCAGCACAGTGTCCGCCATAGAGGAAGTAGAAGAGATCCTCTATTAACATGGGTGAGATAGCTGCCTGATGTGTCCATTAATTATAGTTCAGAACAATCTGGCAATTCACCTTGGTTTTTGGACACCTTAATTCCAGTAATATTCCAACTTCATGATCTATCAGAAATTCCCTCAACCAGATCTTTAGAAGCTAGCATACCATTTCAGAGGGATCAGCTACCTTCTGGAAGGCAGCTATGGTAACCACTATACCACCAACGCTCTGGCAATCAGCTACCTTCTGTTGCTCTTCTCTGGATGATGACTAGTTGAGTCTTCAATGTTCACTAGTTAATCCCATCCAAGTGCTCAGAGGGGACCTAAAACACTGCAGACGCTGGAACTAGAGACAAGACAGTTTCTTCTGCCTGTGCTGGACTCAATGCTTCCTTATGATTGCATGCCACTCCCGGAGTGCCTCACATGCTTGAAATGTTTAGGAATTCTCAGCATTTGGTCTCAGCCACATCAAGAGGTCTCTTTCCCACTAGGATGCTTATCTCTTCGCCAACATTAACATGCCTCTGAGAATGCTGCAGACACTCTATACTTGTGCATCATGGCTGAAGTTAGTGGCTCTCCCAGTCAACAGCATGGAAAAAGAAACCTTGATATGGGGTGTGGCAAATATCAAGCTGTGCTGAGTTGAGCAGCCCACATAGAAACTCTTTACTTATTAATTTAGTTCATCTGCCTACCCACCTTTCCTCACAGCTGCAAATGCCTTCTGATAACAGCTGTGGGTTATGAAAGGTGTTAGAGATGCGTTAGGAGCAGAAGGTTTGACATTCTGTTCAGCTGCTAATGGTTTGTGAGCAGTGTCAGTGATACAACAGTGCAAGCCAATGTGGAGCTAGAGAGAGCTGGGAGGCACCTCCTCTCAGCCCTGACTGCCATGAGGGTAGGCACAGGTGCTGCAAGCTATGCAGGGGAAGTGGCCTTCATGATGGCATCCTATGAGGAATCCAGGATCTGCTGTTACTTGAGTGAGAACAGAAGTGTTCTTCTTTCTTGGCTAGATTTGTTTATCAGCTGCATAGTAGTCCAAGTTGTGAGGATGCCAAAGGAATTAATGAAAGCTTTTTATAAATACAAATGAATCTAATATAGAAAGTATGTGTAGTGAATCACACCCATTATAAAATGTAACTGGATGTAGTAGCTCCTGTTCCTATTCCCTTAGATTAGTAGCTAGGTGGGAGGACAGGACTGTGTGCATAAGAGAAGGGGATATGTGAGATGTTGGCATGGCAGAACTGCAGGCTGTATGTGTGGGGATGGAGCAGGGGCTTTCCCAGGGCAGGCAAGGGAGGGGCTCAGTTCTCCAGTCTGATCTGGGCGGGAGGTCCCAATTCCACAAAGCAAGCTACAGTGACAAGTATATAAAAACACACCCCATAAAGAACTCCCAAAAGATGAATGGTAGGGAACAAGTGACAGGGGCCAGAGATGGGCTGAAATATTAACAGACAGCTCCACAATTGAAGAAGTAAAGAATGGGAACATCTTTGGAAAGAGAGAGAGGGGAAAAGAGAGAAAAGAAGGGAGGGAAAGAAAGAAGAAGGGAGAGAGGGAGGGAGGGAGGAGGAGGAGGAGAGAGAGAGAGCAGGGAGAGGGAGGAAGAGAGAGGGAGAGAGACAGGAAGAGACCTAAATTATTGAAATTGGTAGCTGGGAGCTTATAGCAGATTAAATCTGATTTGGAGAAATAAAGAAAAGTGACATTTATTGGACTCTAGTAACATGCAAGCTATAGATCTTGAAGAGGCTAGGGGCCTCATAGAAACATGGGAATAGAAATAGATTGTTGATTGAACTCTGTGCTATATCAGGAATTACACATGGTACTAAAACTTTGGATTCTGAGAAATTCTGATAGTTCATGGTTTTGTAGTTTAGAGTCCATTGCTAGTCCCTTCTGAGAATAAATAGATTTTTAGGGCATTATAGTTCTTTTTGTGGTGAAGGCAGATGCATGCTTGCATCCTGTTGAACATAATGTTTAACCTGGAATCTATCACGAGGAAGAAGGCTGTCATCCAGTCAAAGGTGGACTGGAGTTCTCTCATCTGTTTTGCAAGCTGGGTGTAGAAAGGGTCTGATGTTCCTGAGTGCTGTGCTCACATATGTCCACCAGGACAATGAAGTTCTCCACAGACCCCAGTACAGTTGGATGGCTCAGTATGATGGAATTTGCATTTTAATAGAGGAGGAAGGAAATATTCATTTCTCTTTCATTTTAATAGAGAAGAAAAGAAATACATATTTCCAGCAACAAAGAAATGTTGACTGCAATGTCAAGAAATAAAAAATGCCATGAAATGAAAGCAACCATGGGAGGGGAGGGCTGGTGGAGGTTACTGTCTACTTTAGACAAAGTGGACAAGAATGCAAGTCTCAGAAGATGGTCTCTGAGAAGAGACTCCTACTGTGTGCATGCCTGTGTGCGTGTGTGTGTGTGTGTGGTGAGCACTGGAAGTGATATATGTTTATCAGACACACTATTCCTGAAATCTCTTAAATACTTTCTACTTAGTTACTCAGATATAACCAAATCTGACTCAGGATAAAGGCTTGGTTAAGGAGCATAGAAGCTTGGTACTAGAGACTGTCTTATATCAAAGTTTCTGAGTGTGCAAAGATTGCGTGTAAATATGGGGAATAATTTTCTAGCTTGGGAAGTATTTTTATACTACCCTGGAGAGATTGGATGAGCAGATACAAAGAATGACAGATGTAAAATGAGTGAAGGAAAATACACAGGGTGTACCTAAGAAGACTCTCTGTGTGTGTGTGTGTGAGAGAGAGAGAGAGAGAGAGACAGAGAGAGAGAGAAAGAGAGAGAGAGTCAGAGAGTAAGGGACAGAGACATGTATATAGGCTAGGAAAGCAAAGGAAGATAACAAGGGAAATGAGGTAAGATCAGACATATCCAGAAATAAAGAGATTCTTTGATTCTTTTGAAAGTAAGGGATACGTTTTGAGTTAAAGGGTTTTAGTGGATTCTCAGTGGGTGCTTACGCCCTAGTGTCTTGCTGTGCACTGGCTGGACCACAGGAGGGACTGGCTCCCAGAAGGCATGGTCATTTGTTCTCCGCTGTGTGTGCTCCCCGCCCCCTCCCACTGCTCTGATGCCAGGTTTTGACATTCTCCGTCACCGGACAGTGTGTTCACTCTCACCTGCCAGCCTTCCCATCGTACTTGTGTTTGTTTGATCTCATACAAACTCCACTCTCCAACCTGTTGATGAAATAATAAATCTGGGAACCTTTGAAGACAGCGCGCTGCGGGAGGGCACAGATGAAAATCTTCTCTCGATGCTTAAGCATTCAGAACGCTGAGCTCCCAGTGCCGATGGGGTCTGCATCACGTACTTTATTTAGACCTAGACAACTCCATCAAGCAGAAGCCCCTAAAAGCCTGTAATTTTCCTGGCAATGTGGGACACACAGCACTGGTAATGGAGGATCCCGGCAGAGCAGCATGATCTTGAGCAAAGCTATCTATTTATTGGATTTAAATTGTTTTAAGCACTTTTGAGTTCCTGGTGTGATAGCGGCAACCTCATATAATTTAACTTAAAGACATAAGCCTGACCTTCAAAGATCTTAAAGATTCAAATAGCCAGGTTATTTAGAATATTAGTATCTCTAAAACATAATGGGAGACTTCAGAGCCCTTGCTGAAAGCCCTCACGGACTCGAGTGTTTGTGGAGTGTACCTTAGCCTTTTACACTAGAATTCAAGGTCTTCCCCAGCTTGAGACCAGGGACCTTCCAGCTTGTCCTCAACTTCCCTCCCTTAAAAGCCTCTGACCCGACATGGCAGCCTAATTCACAGCTGCTGGACTCTGCTCCTTGCAAACGTCACCCCTGCTCTTAATGTCTGATCCGTTCTTGAGGACTTAGCTTCAAATCCCCTTCTGTCACGCACCCTTTTATTGTTCTTTTTTCTCTTTTAACCATGCTTTGGTTTTCAGTCTAATTTGAATTCAGAAAAAAAGAAAAAAAAAAAACCAAAAACTGAGCAGGAGGTGTGGAGACATCCCGTGCGTGCACGCCCACATTAGCGGCGCGCTGTTCCACGGGGTCGCATTTGTTGCAGGGGATGAACCCACGCTGACACCAAGCCACTGTCACCCAAGTGTGGCCTACAGCGTGCATTCACTCTCTGTGCTACACAATATTTCGCTTTGGGTAAGTTTATAATGACACGTGAGTCCAGTGGAGCGCTGCTGTTCCAAAAATCTCCTGACCTATTCACCCCTCCCTCCCAGCTCCTAGATGGATCCTTTCATTGTTCACAGTTTTGCTCTTTCTAGAATATAATACAGTCAGTCATACAGCTATATTATTGCCTTTTCAGGTTGGCTTCTTTCACTTAGTAATAAGCATTTAAAATTCTCCCATGTCTTTTTATGTCTTGATAGTTCATTTATTTTTAGTGTTGAATAATATTCCATTGTCTGGATGTGCCATGCCTCATGGTTCTTTTCAAAACTCTGGTAGTTCTTAATGCTTAAATCTGCTCTGCCTGAGTGAGAGCCACTAGGCATGCATAACTATTTACATGTAAAATTGTTAAAATTTAGTTAAAGATTCATTCTTCAAGTCACCCTAGCCTATTTCTTTCTTTATTTATTGAGACAGCATCTCCCTGTGTAGTTTGGACTGACCTTGAACTCACTGTGTAGCCCAGGCTGACCTAGAACTCAGAGAGATCCTCCTGCTGCAACCTCCTGAGTGCTGGTATTACGAGTGTGTGCTACCAGGCCTGGTTCCCTCTAGACCATTTAAACGGTGAATAGCCCATATGGCTAGTGATTCTGTCTTGGACAACCCAGATATGAAATTTTTTCCAATCATCATAGAAAGTCCATTTGGATAATGTTGCTGTAGCCTATCGATTACTCACTGTGGTAATTTGTTGAGGTTCTGCTGTGGTTAGATACCTTGCCAAAGTAATATACATTAACTATTTTAATCTATTAATGCTGCTATGAAGACGATGTTATTACTATACCAACCCTAGGCTTGGTTGTCACAGGACTTATTGTTTTATCTCATTTGCTGTGTTAATCTCTGGTACTTTTGCTTTAGATTTTACTTGACTTTCAATCACCAAATATCTGAGTTGAGGAGGCCTGCAGATCATCCATCCCAACACTGTCATTTCACAGATGATAAAACTGAGATTTTAAAAATGTGAACAACAACGTGTCTAAAGCCACAAAGGTGAGGTTATTTGTAACATAGTGACCAGAAGCTTCAGCCATCTGATGGCCAGCCTGGTAGGGCTTTGTTCCACCCTGTGTGCTAGAAGGTGAGGGCTCTTTTGTAGATCTACAGTAATTAGCAAAAGCCTTTGAATTAGAAGTGATATAACATATGCTATGCCACTTATCTGTATCATTTGATGAGCAAAAGTAGACATCTGTGTGTATTAAGATATATAAAGAGCAGAGGTCACTGTCAAAGTCCCTCTTCTGCACAGGTCTGCAGTTCAGGGTAAGACCATCTTCTGCATACCTCGCTGGACTATGAGTCAGTTACTGAGCTTCTGAGAAAGTTGTGAGGGTCAAGGAAACTTGGGAGAAAAGCAGTTGTCTAGAACCTTTTCCTAAGTAGTCTGTGGAGAGCTCCGCTGATGACTCCAGGAGTCTTCTGCCAACAGCTCATGAGTAGTGTGCTCAAGGCCACCTGGAAGACAAGGTCTTCCTCCTGTAGCTCATGGTTGTTAGAGCACCAGGCCAGCTTGGGTCCTCAGCCAGGTGTTTGGGCTCCACTAGGGGCCCATAACCACCACTTGTGAGCAGGCGCAAGAGCAGCAGGTCATTCCTGGACCAAATGAGGTCGCTGCTTTCTCACTGCCTGGCCCAGGGTGAGCTCAGCAGCTCTTCCCTACCTTCTGCCTCCCTGTGTCTTTTGTTCTGTGGCTGCTCCTGCTCAGCACTGCTTCCACTGGGCCAGCATCCTACGCCAGGCCCTATTCCTAACAGCTACTGCCAGTTGGGAGACAGAACCTCAAATCATGCTGGCTGAGCACACAGGGTTGGTTTCCATATTACCTTCCTCTGCTTCATCTCCTGGCTTCCTCCCCTTGCCCTGCTTCTGTCTGTTCTCAGCATTGTGACCGCAGTAACCCTTTTAAACAAAAGTTGCATCATGTCACTTCTTAACATAAAATTCTCTAATGGCTTCCATTCATCCAGGGAGTGGAAGCCAAGCCCCTTTCACAGGATGACAAGGCTTTACATGACCTGACCCTGGCCTAGTGCTGTCCCTGTGGCTCAGCCAGCTCCCACCACACTGGCCTTCTCAATGCTCCTAGACATGCTGAGTGTACATGGCCAGGAACTCTGTGCTTTCTGGCTCCTCTCTGGACACCCTGCTTGCTCGCTCCTTTGTGTTCTTCAGTGGAGATCACCCAGGTCAGATGCAGAGCACACAAGGACATAAGACAGAAGAAATGCCATTGTCAGAGCGGCTTTGACCATGCTTCTCCTCTCTCCTGACACTCTCTAGCCTTCCTACTGGGCTTGATTATTATCATTATTACTTCCATCCACAGCTCAATCCAGGGCTTCTGGCACCTTAGAAATCTTGTATCTCATCTCTCAAGCAGTTTAGTTTCAATTTTCTTCCTATTTCTACAGCATTGCTCACATGGTCACTGCTCCCTTTGGGCTAAGCCTCAAACTGGCATCACTAGGGTCAAGAAGATGCTTCCTTTCCAACAAACATGCCTGCAAAGCTATGCAGGTCCCCACTTGTACTGCTCTGTGTGGTGGGGGCAGGGAGAGCAACTGGCCTGAGCAGAGCCTCTGTCTCCAGGCAGAAATCAGTGGAGTGAGTCCTTCCCAAAACACAGGGCTGGAAACTGAGGGTAAAAATAGGTAATATAACAACTTCTGTTAATTAACTATTCTTGTTTTGGAGATCCCATAACATATGCATTGCTGTATATTACTCTGTTTCTGTGATTCGTTTTCGTGTTTTTTGTTTCTTTTCTTTTTCCAGAACCGAGGATTGAATTCAGACCCCTGTGCTTGCCAGAGAAGTGTTTATTCTACTGAGCCATTTTCCTGGTCCCTGTTTTTGCTTTTGTTTTTACTCTTTGAAATAAGATACAATAAAATAATGAAATTATTCCCAGAGAAAAATCTAAGCAAGGCCACCAAGAAGAGGAAAGGACCCTCAACAGGTAAGGAACAACCCATATTCACTGGGCTATGCAAATATTCCCCGTGGCCTCCCACGCCTCCTGGGTCCACATTGTGTGTCATGTGCAATCACTTGGACCTTATAAAGCACATCTGATGGTCTCCTTCTCTCCAGTTTGTAAGTATTTAGTGTTCAGATGTTAATGTTTACACTTAGATCTCCTCTTACCTCCATTTGAAGAACCTCTTTCAGTGCTTGGACACATCTTTCTGGGAAAAAAAAAAAACAAAAAACAATACAAAACAAAACAAAAAAACCCTCTAGTACTCACCATCCCTGATAGTCCCTGTCTGTTGTGGTACATTGTCAGGTATTTCTGGAGAGGCCCTCCACTTCCCAATCTTAGAGGACACTTGTGTAGCAACCACTTAGTGTAGTATATTTTGGTAGCAAAATACTTTTTAGGCCTTGGTATGTGATGGAAACCCAATACATCATTATTGACAATATTAATGCTGCTCTTCTTAAACAGCTCACCTTATTCTAAAGAGCTTGCTGTTTTCTAACTAATGTATATTAGTTAATAAGTATTAACTAATTTAATCCATTAACACTGATATGAAGATGCTACCGTTACTATTCTTCTCCTGGCCCCATGTGTTCCAGATGGATATTGAGGTTTTGACTGGTATTTAACACTGAGAAGGAGTCCAGGGCTTATCAGGAGTTAAGACTCAAAGGGATGTTAATAATCTTTCCCCACCATCTGTCTCCTTCCCCTAAGCTGGGTTTCCTTGCCAGGGACTGACGGGCTCTCAAACCCTTCTTGTTTGCCTTGTGGAGATGGCCTCATGGCTGTTGTCTGGGCCAAAAAGGTCTGGAGGGAGGGCAGAATGTAAACACTCAGGACATCCAGAGAGTCCTTGGGCCTGCCTTGCCTCTCGCTGAGGTTGCTCCTCTGCTTTCATGTGGTCTCTCAGTGTCGCTGTCCCAGGGTTAGCATCACCTTGGCAATAGAAGGTCTGCTTATATCTCTTACTTGTATGGCTTTGAGCAAACTATTTTACCCTCCGAGTCTGTTTCAAAATGTGTAAAATAGGGACATCCATCTTTTGCAGTTATTATGCCGTTCAGATAGGTAGGGAGTGGATAGGTGTCTAACTGGGGTGGATGCACAGCAGATGCTCAGCACACAGTCACTGATCATGCTGTCTCTGTCCACACACCAGCCCCCTCCATGAGTGCTGGCACGTGTTGCCACCTACTGGGATCCCACCTCACAGCTGTATGAAACTGACTCTGCCGAATGCTCAGGTCAGAATCCACCGCCACAGCTGGGCCATCTACACTGGCTCCGAAGTGTGTGCCTTTTGGCTTCTCCCTGTACTGTTTCATAGATGTCTCCAGACACCATCTTTTGTGGATCTCCAAGGATTTCTGCTGTGTGTGGAGCAGAAATTCCAACCAGGCTCCCACTTGGCTCTGGGACATTCTTTCTATGAATTCCCTCTCTACTTTAGAGTAGGGATGCTCAGTTTGACTAACTCATCCCTCTATCCCTATTCAAATTGTCATAGTTTTCCAGATTACCAGATAGAATGGGATTGTTGAGACACCACTAGTGCTTCTGTTTGGCAATCAAATAAAACCAAGGGTAGTATTTCCTGACTGGAATCCTGCTGCAAAAGCAAGACTGATACCTGAATCATAGAGGAATCAAAACCCTGGGGCCACAGAAGACAAAGGACCGAGCTAAGAGATAGAGCTCATGGCATGTCCCTCAGGCATGGCCCTGTCATGTCCTAGGGCATTGATAGAGATGCCCTCCATAAAGGACACAGTAGGCAAATGTCCAGGACAACGTTTCACAGGGTCCTTGTTCCGTAGACTTTTGCAGGGCATAATGACATAGCAAAGTAAAAGGATCTCAGAAATGCTGGACAGAAACACATGTTCAGCTTATGAATCTGGGCTTTTGCCAAATTAGATTGCTAGGAAGATGTTTTCTTCCTGCACAACTATTAACTCTCCAGAGAGCTATTGTTTCTCAGGATGTATTATAAACAGTGCAGTTGTATAAAGCTCCATGTTAAATCCTGTGTTAAGGTACAGGAGTTCCTTCACTCAGACATTCTTTTAAGCACCTGCTGTGCATTAGACTGGGAAGCAACAGTAAACAGAGAGCAAATCTCTTCCTTCATGGAGCTTGCCCTCTCATGGATAATCAGATAATGCATAAATTTGTAAACTGTTTTGCAAAATTGGGTGATGAGAAGTATGTTGGAGAAAAATTCTCCTAAAGAATGTGGTTGGGGAAGGATCTTTGGGGACCAGTGATGGATCCTAAAGCAGGGGAGTCACCCTGGTAGAGGAAGCCAAGCACCGAGCCCAGAGGCTGGAAGCACTGCTGGATAAGGAGAGCAGCAGGCCTGTGAAGAGCAGAATTCAGGGATTGGGGAGACCAATGGTCACAGTGGGATGTTGAAATTATAATGAAGCAGCTCAGAGGAGACCATGGAGGTAAGGAGAGGAGGAGGAAGAACATAAATCAGATCTGGGGGAAGAGTACCATGTGCAACGTTCAGTAGAAAACATCAGAACTTTCTTGACGTGGTCAATAGCCATGAAGGTGGAAACAAGATTAAGAACTGTAAACATGTTAAGGCTGATTTCTAGATGTTTCCCCCAAACACCATCCAGTCATAGGTGGGGTCTTTTCAAAGTTGGCTGGATCTAGTATATGACTGATTCATAGTGCAATGCTAGGGTTAAGGGTGTGAGTGTTATCTACCCTTGGGGTGGGTAGCCTGAATACAATGTAGAGGACAGAAAGATCCTGGCCTGTCATCGCTGTAGTTGCTCACTTCTTGATTCTACTGTTAAGAATAGTTTCTTCTCTGCCATAGTCCTTTGCCGTGTCACCTTGCCCTGGAGCCAGCCACTGCCCATTGAAACTTCTACAGACTTTGAGCTAAATAAACCTCTCATTTCTTGACTTGTTGGTATTGGGTATTTTGTCTCAGCAATGAGAGCAGCAATGCAACTACAACAAAACTCACTATCATAGGGGTTGGATTCAAATCCTACATCTATTCCTCCACCTTCCCAGGAGAGACAGAAATGTGATCTTCCTTGGTGAGATTGTGTGCTAAAACATGTGTTTGAATGGCAAGGCTAAAGAAGGTCAGGTCCCATTAGTAAGAGATGAAGATTCAGCTAATAACTCTACAGAAGCAGGTAATGCAAGGATCTTTCAAGTTCTCCTTTACTAGAGGCGAATCTGTGAGCTACAGTTTTCCATCACAAATTAAGCTGACCTATTGTACATTATCGTACTCCAGACATCATCTCCCCACCTCTGTAGAAGTATTATTTAGGTATTTGTGTCTGTAGTTTGGAAATAAGGAGACTGAGATCAGCTACATGTTTGAAGTGTTTTTTCGTACTGGGAATAGAACTCACAACCTCATGTTTGCAGGCAGGAGCTGTGTTGCTGGGCCATCTCCTGGGCCCTGTTTGAGGTTTTCTAGTAATCATCTCTTGGAAGAGGAGCCATGACAGGGGTCTGTAATTCTGTCCATGCTCTTGATACATATGACGTATTTCTAAATGATTGCCAAGCATCTTTTTTTTTTACTTATAATTGTGATAAAATAAACAATAAAATTTACCATCTTATTCATTTTTAAATATCTAGCTTGATGGTGTTAAGTACAGTCACATGCAACCAATCTCCACGAGTCTTTGCATCTTACAAAACTGAATTTCAATGTCCACTGAGCCACTCTCCAGCTCTTCTCTTCCAAGCCTAGAAATGCTATTCTACTTTTCATTTGTCAGAATTCAACTATTCAAGTATCTCATATAAGAGGAATGATATAGTATTTGTCTTTTTGTGACTGGCTTTACAATCATATCTGCAAGATGCATTCACAGTGCAGCAATTGTCTAAATTTCTTTCATTTGTAAAGTTGAGCAGTATTCCATGATAGGTATATGCTGCAATTTGTTTATCCATTCATATGAGCACTTGCGATGGTTCTAACTTTTGATGACTGGAAAGTGTGTTACTATGAACATGAGTGTACAACTATCCTTTTGAAATCCTGTTTTCAATTAGTCAGGGCATATACTCAGAGGTAGAATTGGGGATTACATGGCAATTTCATTTTTAAGTTTTTGAGAAACTGCAATGTTGATCACTATAGTTGCTCTAAAATTTGTAACATTCTACCAACAGGTCACAAGTATCCATTCTGCACATCTACTTCAACAATTGTTTTTTTTGTTGTGTTTTTGGTACTGGGGGTTGAGGCCAGGGCCTCTCACATGCTAATGATGAGCTACACTCCCCACCCAGTGGGTTCCTATTTTTTTTCCCCTTATTAAACCCTCTGAATGGCTGTAAAGTCACATCCCACTTCTATTTGACTTGCATTTTCCTAAAAATCAAACAGAGACCATCTTTTAAATGTGATTATTGGCCATTTATTTACTTTCTTTGAAGAAATGTCTACTGAAGCCCTTATCTATTTCCTAATAAGGTGTATCATTGGCCAGCATAACATGCTCAACAACCACTGAACTAGGGTAAGAAGTATAAAGACCAGGACAGGCTGGTCTAAGCCTTTATCTGTTCACACTCCACAGTTCCCTGCTGACTGACTTTGTCATCTTCTGTCTGCTGTGAACAGGTTTCATTCTCAGAATGGCTGTGGATACCAGGATGAGAATTTCTGAATAGCCAAGCAATCTCTGGTGAGAGTGAGACCTAGTTTGACATTACTATCTCTCCTTAAGTTGAGATCAAAGAAGAATGATTAAAATATCTCAAACAAACAAAAGACAAGAACAACAGTACATCCTTTGTCTTTAGCAACCCAACCTGAAACAACTGCTCAAGCGACACTGCCGTTATAATCAGCTGTCCTCTGACCTCCACTGCTGCAACACACCCGAGTTGAGCATGCTGCATATTCATATCTGCCTCTAAGCACTCACCATGCCTGGCCCCTCCATGCCTGGAGTCAATCTATATTCCAGTCCCACTGAGGAGAAATGGCCAGCCATCCAAAGTCATCTGAGTAGCCAGACATCCTAAGTGTCTGAAAGTGAGAAGAAAATGTGGCTGTTACTCTCATTCTTTTTAAAAATTTTGTCAGCCATGCCAGAGAATAATGAAGCTTATGGTTAAGAATTGTAAGCAGCAGTTTCAGTCAGGCTGGGTGGTTTGTAGAGATTAAGTTACCCCCTTAGAGTGTTCAGCAACCAACCAGAAGGCTCTCCCAAGCCAAACAATTTTATAATTAAGTGATAATTGTTTTCTGGAGGATTTCTCCCCCCCCTTGGGTAGCCTAGAGAAAGATAAACAGCTACAAAAATCAATAAGCATCAAGGTCATAGGCTGAATTATTTACTGATTCTCTGCTATTTATCTCAAACTTTCCTCTCTACAAGGAAAAAATTGTGTCTACAGGAAATTTAGAACACACCTGGTGTAGTTTCACAGCTATTGTTGAAATCTTTACCTCCTTACAGGTCTAGCAATGTTGCAGCTTCCCTAAATGAGTCTGGAGAGGGGAAGAGGGTGATGTTAGGCTCCTCCATGCAGGAGCTGGAGCAGGGAAAGCTGGAATGGAGCATCCAGCTGCAGTACAAGCATTGCTGCAGATAGGCCACCAAACAGGTAGTCCTGTGTACTTAGTGCTGACATTGGCTTTCACCACATCACTGAGGCATTCCCCAGTAGAGCTCAGACCTTCTACCTTGTTCTCTGCCCCTCTGCCATAGTTGCCCCACTTTGTGGGCCAAATAATATCTGGTCTTCCCAAGTCTACAGCTTCTCTGAAAGAAATCTGGTACCTTCTTGCTCTCCAAGGAATACCTAAATCAACTTATCTTCCTACATGTTCTGAGTCCTATCACAGCTATTTTTCTGGGCCTCCCCATTCGCACACTCTGTCTTTTTCTCTGAGCTTTTGTCATACTTCTTTGAGTCAATAGCGCAGTGGATTAAAGCACCTGCAAGCAGCCTCAGGGACTGGGGGTTCAATCCCTGGACCTACTGTGCTGCCCCTGCCCCCAGGGCTTGTGGAGATGGCAATTGAGACTTGGTGTTGTGGCATACACCTGTAATCCCAGCCTCTTAGGAGGCTGTAAACAGGCAGATCACTATGAGTCTGATCTAGTAGTGAGACCCTGAATACCCTGTAGACCATTCCCTAAAATACAAAAAAATAAATAAATAAATATGAAAGCCCGTATGTTCTAGGCCTACACTATTGCTGCTCCTTGTCCTCCCCACGTCCCCTCTCAGTCCAGTTCAGAGTCCTGGCTGTATGGCGGTTCTGAGTCATCTGAGGCACAGGAGCTTGCTGAATGGCACCTGCCCCGTTGTGGGTAAAAGCTGAACGTGTGCCCATATTAGTTGGCCAGCAAGTATTTGCACATTGAAGACGGAATCTCATAAGTCACCTTGCACCACTGAGAAAGACAGAGGGCTTGGGAAAAATGCTACCCATTACAGTGCTGCTGCAAAATTAAGACCAAGGGACCGGGGAGATAGCTCAGTGGCTTAAGTGGATGCCTTGCAAGCACAAGGTCCTGAGTTCAACCTCTGTCACAAAAAGAAAAAAGAAATAAAACCATGCCTGTCTGAAGAGTGTCTTCCTTCAGAATGAGCTTCACCATGACAGGAGAACTGTGACTGTTTAAAGAAAGCAGAATGTAGTTTGTAAAATATTGCAAGTAAAAGCCTAATATATTGGGAGACGCTTGTCTATTTAAATGGATATTGTAATTCCTCTCTACAAGACTCCCCACTTCCACGAATTTTCCTATTGAATTAATTTGGGTAAATCTGTACATGCTTCTATAGGCCTGTTCTGTAAATCAACAAGACCCTAGCATCAGAAGTATCCATATTTTGAAAGGCCACTATTTCATTTAGGCCATTAGTATATTGGTTAGTAGACAAAAGAATTAAAAAATCCTGGACAGACAGACATGCTTAGTCTGAATATGCCTAAACTCCACCCATTCTGAATTGAGTTAGAAGCACCCGTCCCTCAAATCAAATTGATTAACTTTTATTTAATGACCTCGACAGGTACACTGCCAGGTTTTCTTTTTCTTTTAGCAAATGAGGCTGGTAGGTAACTCACATCTGTAGGTCTAAATGCTGCCAGATATTTGCATGTAAGGCTGTTCACTATTACAATAAGGAACGATGTTTCCTTTCCACTTGGAGTTCGGGGTATTCTGTAGGTGCAGCTAAAAGCACCTGGCTTCCATTCATAGGGCCACTGCCTTTCTCTTGAGGCTTGGGTGCTGGCCACAGCTCTGGACTGGGGGCCAGACATTTGGTCTTGTGCTGATCCGAGGCCATGAGTGGCTTGGAAACAGGTTTTGTTATATCATTAAGGGTGCAGAGCCCCAGGATGCATTCGAGGTCCCGCTTCTCTCTCTCTCTTTCACTGGCAACTATTAATGAACTCAGAATCACTGTGTCTGGCTGCTTGATGAGATTAGAGGACTTTCCTAGTCTTGCAGCTGCTCATAAGAAACCAGATGCTGCAATCAGTTTATTGTGAACTCTCTTTTCCCTTCTGCATCTCCGCTATCGATTAAGTAATGCCACCCTGGGGCTTGTTCCTGACAAAGCGGCTTCATAGAAAGTGAAGTACTGTGTCTCCGCGCAGTCCCTGCCATTATTCTCCATCCAGGCACCAGAGTGCAATGGCTTAACTTCAGGAGGGCAACATGGCGATGCTACGCAGCCCCTCTTGAGGAGCCTGATTTTAATCTGAGACCGCATTTGTCTTGAGAAGAAATTTCCCAGAGGTTAGATAGGGACTGGAGCTCCACAAGCAGCACAAGTCTGACTCAGCCTTTGGAGTATGCAAAATCCCAATCCCTAAGATGATCTTAATTATTCTCATCTAAACATACAGAGAGCAGAAATTGCTACCATGACTTTTAGAGCAAAAAAAAAAAAAAAAAAAAAAAAAAGCATGTTAACAAAAGGAAAGTGATAGAAACAGGAACAGGTGAAATTAAGGGCTCAGAAAGCCTGAAGCCCAGAGGAAATGGGATGTGGGACCACCCCAAATATTAGGTGGTTAAGAAATTCTGTGCAGCACAGGGATGGAAAATACACATTCTTTCTCCTACTACTTGGGCTGCCATCAGAGTTAGAAGGACCAGGGGCCCATCCCAAGCCACACAAAGCAACACTGCAATCTATAATGCATATTTTTTTCTTTAAAAAGAAAGCTGTATTTTATCTTTAACCTCGGAGAGTTTCTACTTTTTAGTCATTAGCAATGGACAGCTGTGTTTTAAGGAAATAAGTTGACTCCAAATTGGAGAAAGTTGGAGTAAAAGCAGAGAGATGAAGTTGAATTTTCTGTAACTGTATTTATTCTGAGAAAATGCAACACCTGTCACCAGTTTGAAAGTCACCGTTAAAAATGTGACAGCTATTTGCTCACCACTGTCTTTAAATAGAGATGATATGGAGACTGCATTAGCTGTCTGGGTTGTTATATAATGTAGCCAGGTCTCTAGCAAAGTAAATTAAATTGGTACTGAATTAACTAGGATTTATTCAAGTTGTTATTACAAAAGACCTAGCCTGTCCAAGAATGGAATTCTCAAATCTTTCATCAACAGAGTTTTCATCCAGTGAGAGGGTGGAGAGAAGCATGGGGCTCACACATAAGCTCCTTTCAAAGCCCCACAGGGAGCTACAGAGCTGCATTTCGAGTTCACACAGCCAGACGCAGCTGAGAGGACTGCCTGCAGCTGGGCACCAGGGTCCCCAACAAGGCAGGAGTTCTTCTCTCACAAGTAGGAGCTAAGTGGTGCACACCTGGGAGGCCATGCCACATATAGGGGAGGCAGCAAGGGAATGTGGATTGTCTGCTTGGACTGAAAGAGCAGTTAGTGGAAAAGACGAGAACAAGGTGATGTGATAGGTGAGAAAGAAAAAAAGTGAGGAGTAAAGGGAGAAGGAGAGATAGAGACAGACAGAAAGGAAGGAAGGGAGGGAGTGAGGAAGAAAGAAATAAAAAGGCAAATAGACATGCATACCAGAAGGTGGAACTAAAATAGAAAAGAAATATGCATATACTTGCTTTGAATTTGAGCCCAACAAAGCTTACATGGGGCTTAACTCTGATTAGTTGGGATGCTTGGTACAGAAATCCTATAAAACAATGTACTTTAATTGAGCGAGATTTGAAGTTTTTAAGTACTTTAGCCTCTCATTTTCAAAGACCCTAGTAATATTCTGTGTTCTGTTTTGGCTGATGTTAATAATAGTGTTTCCAGTTTCATTAACGTTTGTGTGACATATTTTAAAAGATACCTGTAGCTTTGTATTTAGAGATTTTTTTACAGAAGACATAAAATTAAATCTTGCTGTGTATTCAGTAGGACAGTTTGTGCCTCTTATTTCACATATCCTGTGTATTTACATTTAATTACTATATAATAGCTTCTAAGGCTGCCATCTTGGTATTTGTTTTCTATTTCCTCATGCATTCTATATTCTGATTTCTCAACTTCCTGTTGCCTTTGGATTAAAAATTTGCTATGGTTTTGTTTCTGTCATGCATATATATTTTTTTTTCCATTTTGGGATTTGGTGGACTTAGGGTACTCTGAGTTACATATCCTGTCCTTTTACCTTATATTTTTGTTTTTGTTCTAAAGAAAATAAAAAGTAAGAAAAAAACATTTAAAATAAGAGTGAATTTCAAAATAAGATATCAACAATGGTGGTTATACTGAATATTGCTATTTTCTGAAGTAGAGCTCTCACTTGTGATCCATCTGCCTTAGCCTCCTGCACAGTGGCACTTGAGAGATATGTCTCCTCACCTGGCATAAGTCATATAGCCTCTCTTCTCTTATTTTAGTAGTCTACTGAGGCTTTCTTTATCTGTATTTTATGCGTATTTCCTTGATCTTATTTTATTGTGGATTTATTGCTCACATCAAATTTATAAAACTATAGGCATATTTTTGCAGTATGTTCACATCTCACCCTCACTCCTTTCCCACTATTCTCCTTGCATATGTCAGCCCGTGTGTGTTCTATTGCTGTCTTCATTCATGATCTTTTCTTCTGCGGTGTCTAGTTCATTCATTTCATCCACCGACACTCTCATGTTTAAGTTGTATTTTCTATTTCTGGGGAAAAGTCTGGCAGAGTTTGGCAGGCAGGTAGTACCTGTCTTAGGGTTTCCAGGTCACGAAGTTTCACGCATAGCTCGGTGGTCAGCAGCTACTCTCGAGTGTCTGTCTGCAGGTTTTAACAGCTCTGTTTCTGTGTCATTTCCTCCTTTCTCAAAATTTGCTCTAGACTTCAGCTGCCACAGGTGAAGTCTATTCTGCTCCTCCATAACTCGCCAAGGCAGCTATATTCTGTTAGGTGTCCCTCTCTGATGTACATTTCAAATATTTTCTCCAGGAATATCTCTTCCTTCAAAAGCCCCTGTGTCTTTTGTGAAGTGCCTTTAAATGGTTGATTTATGCACATTTTTGAGATTTCTAGTCATTTGTAACAACTGGCTGAGCTCCACCTTTGTTACTGTGCCACACCTGGAAGCTGTGTGGCAGCTTCTTCTAAACTCTTCAAAGGACCCTGTTGCCAGGGAATCCCTGTTGATATATACGTGCAGGCCCATATTAGTTGGATGTCCACAACAAAAGCCCTCCTGTCTAGCCAGCTGTTAGTAAACAGTTAAGCAGGAAATGAAGGGGGCAAGTTCATTTGGTGATCTCTGACTGGTTTGACAGAGTGATGCTATATTTGGTACACTGGTATTTGATGTGAGATCATAAAGAAAGAGTTGTTAAGATCTGAAAGTTTTAAACTTGGAAAATTTTACTAACATAAGGTGACCACAATTTGTCTTCCTGCCAAAGACAATTGACTATTTGTATTACATATCAGGAATATTGGTGAACAACAAAAATACTAAAAATACCAACTGACTAGCAAGTGTAAATTAAAGATCATGCTCATATTTTTTTTACGTGTTAGTGGTTGTAAAACCTGAACATTACACAACTGGGAAGGCCCCAATTATGGGCAGAGGAGGCACATTGCATGATGAAGACTTTGTGATGTGAATGCAAAGGTTCTAATGGAAGCCTCAAAGGGAATGTTTGCTGGGTGATTGCGACCAGAGGCCTGGCCCTGTCAGCAGCACACTGAGTAGCCAGCCATTCTGGTTGCTCGTGAAAGAACAAGCAGCTTAGTCTTTTAGTTCCTCAGGGTTGGAAGACAGAACTAGGGATTGTCAAGGTATGAGGTTAGTACTCATGGACTTGTCGGGAAAAATATCTGAGACACTTTAGCAGGTCTTGTATTTCAGTGAGCAATTGGGCTACTTGGCTGGAAATTTCTTTGAGGGATCACATGCTTGGGACACAGGCGGAGGCTACTTCCTATAGAGACATTCAGAAACTTTGTAGGTGATCACTGTCTTTGACAACTGAATCATCCACAGATTTGTTAGAGAGTAGGACCAGAATTACTAAGCAAAGAAGTCAAGATAA
>PVKA01018025.1:0-44643 GCA_004027165.1 Ctenomys sociabilis | reverse complement strand
TGCCACAATTTCCAAAATGCTATGACAGTCAAGCCTGCTATAGATAGGCTAATGTACTTCACAGGAACTTACCACCTAGCTGTAAGGCCCGAAAATACCTGAGGCCTCCACCCACCATCTCTGTCTGCATATCTTACGAAACACCTCTGAGCAATAGCTTTCAGAACACTGTGCTGCGGGCACAGTGGTATACACCTGGCATTCCAACACCTGGGAGACTGCCACCAAAGAATTAGAAATTCAAAGAATTAGAAATCCAGACTAGGCTACTTAGTGAGTGTGAGGCCAGCCTCAACTGCATAGTGAAACCTTGTTTCAAAAAAAAAAAAAAAAAAACACAAACACACTGACAAGAACATGCGAGTCAGCCATGGCACTGCAGATCTGAATTCCAGCATTCAGGAGGCCAAGGTAGAAAGATTCTGAGTTTGAGGTCAGACTCTATGTAGTGAGTTTTAGGCCAGTCTGGGCTACATGACAAAGGTCTGTCTCAAACAAACAAACAAACAAACCTAAACATGCAAATTATTAATCTCTCTTTAAATTAATATGAGTGAAGAACAGAACCAAGGAATTTGGGTTAAATTACCAAAGCCTTGCCCAGAGTGGAAGTCCACGCCTGTCACCTGTGACCAACAACTCTAGGAGGCTCAGACATGAGGATTACAACCAGCCTGAGCAACTGAGCAACTCGAGACCCATCTTAAAATGAAAAAGTAACTAACAGCTGGAGATCTGTAATTCAGCTAAAGTCCCAGGCTCAATCACTGGAAGAAAAAAGAAAAGGAGAAAACTCAGATTTCTAAAAATGTTCAATGATTCTGAAACACAAAATGTATATTAAATTCAAATTCTGTCAGGCAGGCTGGGAGCAGTAATGCACACCTATAATCTCAGTACTCTGGAGGCCAAGGCAGGGAGATCCCTGCGAGTTCAAGATCAGCCTGGGCTACAAAGTGAGTTCAAGGCCAGCCTGAGCTGTATAGCGAGACTCTGCCTCAAAAAGACAAAAATATTTTTTAAAGTCTTTTAAAAAATTCTATGAGGCAGCTTTCTTCATAGACATTTACTGAAATATTAAGTCAATATAGCTGGGTGCAGTGGCATATGCCAATAATCCCAGCACTTTGAGGCCTGAACTACATAGTCAGACACTGTATTTAAAAGCGGGGGGCAGGGAGATGACTCAGTAGAATAAGCACTTGCCTGATAAACTCAAGGGCCTGAGTTCAATCCCTAGTTTTGCCAAAAAAAAAAAAAAAAAAAAAGTCAGCATATTTATATATATGCTGTGATTATGCTGCAATGACTTGACATTCTCGTAAGTGCAAATTTAAAATTTGGGACAACTTTCATTTTTCTCTAGGTATCATTTCTACATACATAGTAAGAAACTACACGGGAAATGAAAATGTGTGTAGTGAGTCTCTGGACATCTATAATCCACTTCACAGAATAAATGTACAAGGGCTAAATTATTTTGATCATATTTAGACCTTCTAAATTGAAACTACTGTCAGATATGACACTTTATGTCCAGTGTGGCTACATCATGGTGCTTTGCCAACAAACTCACAAAGCTTCCGTTGAGAATCTTGCAAAACCTACAAACCCTGTATGACCATCACCAGAGAGAGCGCCTAGCAAGTTTAGGGGTGCAGCCTGTTCTCTCCTACGTCCCAGAATGTCTGGCTCACTCACCTCAGTTTTACCTCCCATCATTATGTCACAACAGAATGTCACAACGCATTGTCACAATGCTTTGGGTGGCGTCCCCAACGCATGTGCTATTCTAACGCAGCCCTGGACTTCACTTCTGACATTTCCAGCTGTGTTACAGGAACACCTCCCCCAGGGCCACGAGAGGGCGCTGTGTGGGCTGGGGATCATCCCTGAGCAAGGGGCTACCTGGTTCAGCCCAGGTGGATCCCAGACATGTCCCAGGGAGTTTGGCCCCAGCTAGTTCCCTGGAGGAAGCATTTGCAGAGGAGAGGGCCCTTTGTGCTTCCCCTGTGTTCCAACACATGTAGCCACCAACTTCTTTGCCTTTATTTTCCTTAGGAGCAAAATCCATCAAGCAAACATTGGCAGAGCACAGGGACCTCTGTTTATGCCATGCTTTGAAGGTCTCTGCTCCACAAGAGCGTCTATCTATCTAAGAAACCAAAAGATTGGAAAACAAGGATGGCGAAGCTGGGAGTGGCCAATCCTAGAACTCACTCACTTTGAACCTAGGTTTATCCTCAGAATCCTTTTCAATACATTGCTCCAGCCAGCTGCTGTTACTGAGCTGGACATTGCCCACGAGACACAGTCTACTATTACTGTCTTTAAAGTGGTTCAAAGGTCACTTACACTGAGAAAAGGGGTCTCCAACAGTGCACTGAATAATTAAGTCTGGCCAAGACAGACCAAGAGAATCACTTACAGTAGATTTCTGAAACCTTGAACAGTTTTCTCTCAGGAACCTTCATGCTTTCGCTGTTTCTAGCTCCTTTGTGTCTGGCTTTTCAGAATTTTCCTTCTCCCTCAGTGACTTTCTCCCAAGCCTCAACCTGCCTAAGGTCTTTTATTCATGTTTATTCCCTCATTGGACAGCTGATCACTTTCTTTACTTTCACTGTGGATGTGAGATAGTTAACCTCCAAAGCAATGTTTTTCTTGCAAAGTGTAATGTCTTCCTTTGGTATCGAAGCATGTGTGCCGTTTGGTTATGTGTATCTCTCCCATTCCTTCCCCAGCCCCTGCTTGTCCTAAGAGCTGTTGGTATGAGCACAAGGTGTCCCTCTGTCTGGATGGAGTCCAAGTCTTATGGTATCCGGGTGCCTGCAGGGTGTCCTGCCATTATGCTTTAGCATATACTACCACCCCTCCCCTCTTTGCATTCCTGGTCCACAGACTACCTCACCATCACTCCATTGAGAAAGTCCCTCCTGACTTCTCTGTGATTCTAGTAGCACTATCAGCACAAATTATAGCTAGCTAATGCTTTCGATCATTCAGTAGACACTTGCTGAGTGCTCCCTCAGAGTCCCCGGTGAGCAGAAAAGGAATGTGCCCTCCTGGAGTCTGATCCCATCTTTTGTGATTTGGTTGCTCTTGCTTTACACATTGCATCTCTGCCACCAGCCCAACCCCTTGCTGTTGGTCATTGTACTGTACATATGTCTTAGTTACTTTCTCACTGCTGGGACAAAATCCCAAATACCCACAGCTTAAAAGGAGGGGAACTTTATCTTGGGTCACATGTTCTTGTCTACATTTGGCTGGCTCCAGGAACTCAAAGAACCTGGTAGAAGGGTCTGGTGGAGGGACAGTGCTCAGTCACGGTAGCCAGGAAGTGAAGAGAGAAGGAAGGAGCTGGAGAAGGAGATGCAGCCTTCCAAGTCAAGTCTCAAGGTGTCTTAGAGACCTTTTTCTCGTTGCTGGGATGAAATAGTTGATACCAAAAGTTCAAGAGCAAAAAGGTTTGTTTAGCTCACAGCTTGTGGAGGTTTCAATCCCTATCAGCTGATGCCAAGACAGGGTGTCATGTGGGAGAGGGGCAACCCTTTATGGCAGTGGAAGACAGCAAGAGCAAAAGGGGAGGAGTCAGCCTCTTTTCTATCCCTTAGATTGTATGTAGTGTACCAGATGTAGAGATGGTACAGCACTTATCCCAATAAACCAGTCATAAACTCTTTATTCTGCTGGTTCCAAAAAGCTTACCCTCCACAAACATCTGAAGCCTTGGGGAGACATCTGGACATAGACCATAAGCACCTCTCCTGCCCAGGCCCTTCCTCCTAACCACATACTCAACCATCAAGGTGCCCATCAAGTCACCGATGAGCATAGCACCCCATGATTCACTCACCTTCCGGAAGCCCCACCTCTGACCATATCAGGCTTTGGGAGAACATTCCAGGCCTAAACTGCAGCAGCATAATATCCTTAACGCATCCTAAGTTGACTAAGAGGTCATTGTTTCCCCTGCTTGGTTAGCTGTTGACCCTTGAGTCTGTGGCCGTTAGGAAAGCTCCCAAGAGGCGAGATTGCTGACGGGACAAGGGACATCTATGAGGAGGCTAAGGGTGGAGATACAGTCCTCACCTATGCCAGCTCAACAGTCATTGGAATGGAAATGAGTGCTTCTATGAGAAAGCTGTCATGGCAAGAATACATAAAAGCATTGTCCTGGGTCAGAATCCAAGCTTCTCTGCTTAATGACTGAGATTTCAGGCGAGTTACTGAATTTCTCTGTGCCTTAGCACAGTCACCTGCAAAATGGGTCTCAAAACAACATCAAGCCTCTAAAGTGGTTCTGAGATTTAAATGAATTAGTGATTTTAAATGAGTATTATATAGTTAAAATAACTGTTAGTACAAATTTATTTATTATTAGATTATCTTTGCAGTGGGACTGATTGGTGATTTTTACTCTCATTTTTATACTTTTTGGCATAAAAATGCATGCTAGTTGTGTAATCTAAAGAAGAAACACTGATAAGATGATTCCTTTTTCCTAGACACATGGACAGAGTCTGTAGGCAAGGGAGATATAGCTCTGGTACCTTGGTCTTTGCCCAGTGAGTGCATTTCATGATGTACTTGGTGACCTCCAGTTCCCCTGTCACACAGCAGTGTCTGGCCTGGTCCCCACCAGCCCAGGGCAGCTCCAGTGGTCCTGCATGGTGTCATGACTGGCATATGGAGAACAGGGAATGAAATCAGCTGCCATTACCTTGTTACAGTGGCTCGCTAGGGCTCTGGGTTTTCTCAGGCTCAGCAGAAGTTTCGGAAAGCTGGAAGGAGCTAGGCAGAGCCAGAGGGACAAGGGAGAGAAGAGTGAATGGATTTGCAAGAGCAACAGTGAGTTCCACACATTTTATGGAGTGTTTTATGGTATGGCTGTAATGGAGCCCTGATAGTTAGTTAGCAAGAATTATTGGGTGTGATGGTCTTAACAGGGAGAGGCTGTGTTGGCCTGGGCAACCCTGGCATGGGAAACAGGCCAGACCCCATGGAGTGCGTTTCTTGAGTCATTCATGATGCTTAAATTACCTTATACATGTTACTCAAAATAATTCTTCTTTTTTTCTTTCTCTCGGGACATTTAAAATGGAACTCAAAGACTAAAAATACATGTCAGTTATTTTGAGCTCACTTCCAGAAACAGACCTGCTAAGCTGGGTTGAACAGTGCAAGGGACTTACTCACTTCTAGGGGCTGCGGCGCCTCTAGTCCATCCCAGCTCAGAGTATAGGGAAGTGTGGTCCAGCCAGCAGTGAGGGTGCCCTGGACTCCAGACCCTCTCTGGTCACAGAGAGAGGAGCAGTGTGAGCAGACTCAAGACCTTGTTCTTCATCGCCACAGAGAAGTTTCTGAAGCTCAGGCAGCAACAAGGGTCTTGGATTCATCTGGAAATTCAGATCCAACAGATTGTTGAAAGAGGGATATAGCCTTCTTTTTGGTTTGTTTTACCCCATGACTAATGGCAGCCATTATCCAGCCCTTTGTAGCCCCGGTGCTATATTAGAAGCAGCAACAAATCGAAATAAAACAAGAGAGTCTCAACCAGGGACCACGAGTAAAGGTCTTTATGCATCTGCAAGTATGAGGGAAATTTCTCTCTGCATTTTCAGGAGTTCTCTCAGCCCATCAAGCGGGTACCCATAGAATTTTGCCTGTGTGCATAGTAGTGCGGATGGCCTCCTTTGCTGTTTCTAGATTTTTCCAGGTTTCCTCCTGTCTCAGGGCTTTTGCACTTGCTGTCCTCTCTAAGAAAAGTCTTCCCTGAACATCCCGGTACTGTTTCTCTTACTTCAAGTCACTGATTACGAGCCCCTTTCAGGCCACCTTGTATTAAATATCCCCTTGTGCCCCACTGGCCATTACATTGCTCTGGTCTTTGAGGCACTTATGCCCCTATGACCTCAATAACTTGTTTATTATCTCCGACCTTATTGCAAGGCTCAGTGCTCATGCTTGCATCTGCAGCATGGAGAATAGCACCAAGCCCAGAATGGAGGCTCAAACAGTAGCTTCTGAATGGATGAATGAACGAACGAATGAATGAATGAACGAATAAATGACTTTCATCATAGTTGAGCTCCTGGTTAGTCTTAGTCTCTCTCGTCACTCACACCTGACACCCACAATTGAAAGAAGGAAGGGTTATTTTCTTTCATGTTTTCAGTTCACGGGAGGCTGGCTCCAAGGCAGACAGGGTATGGGAGCTCTGGTGGAGGGGAGCTGCTCCTGTCATAGTGGCCAGGAAACAGAGCATGAAGGGTGCACCCCGAGGGGCTCCGTCCTCCCAGGTCACACATGGTGTGTCGGCTTCTCCTGACTGGGCCTCGTCTCCCCGCAGCACGCTCAGCTCTCAGCCCATCCATGGATACATCCTCTGTGGAGCACAGCACCGTGATCAATCACCTCCCAGAAGCTCAAGTTCTGTACACATGCGGCTTTGGGTAGACATTCTAGACCTAAACCATAGCACAGATGTAAAAAGTGTCTTTTTACCAAAAGAAATAGAAGATATGAGTTCTCTGTAAGACTGTCCCAGGCATGTCACATACAGAGAAATAGTCACAGGAGTGTGCACTGCAACAGGGGTTTAGGCAGAAGCCTTCCAGAGACTTCATAATGTTAGTGAAGTTCAGCAGACCTTTGAACACACCGGTCTGCCCTGTCTGTGTGTGTCTCTGGGTGCGTTTGCACATACTGGAAAGGCCAGGGCCTGGCTCACAGACAACAGGTTATCCCCACTCTGAGACTGGATGCTGCCACTCTGACACACACATCTGTGTTCTGATTCCCCTGTCCCAGACCCACAGCAGGTCAAAGAACAATGGTAGCAGAAATGTCTTGGGCAAATCGCAGTCCCCATCTGAGGTCATGATGACTGGATCCTGGAAAAGACACCCTGGGGATTGAACCTAGCGGCCAGGGTCAGTGCGGGGCTCAGAGCTTCCGGATGTGTGAACTCCAAGGTGAATGGGGTGTAGCTACCTCTGTTCGTGAATGAGGATGAGTGGATTAAGGTGAGAAAACAGGAGTCTGCATTGCTTCTGATTTTAAATGTGACAGTGAAAAGTACTGCCCTAAAATTAATGTGCTGTGGATGCCTTTGGAAAAAGAAGAAAGAAAAAAATACAGCTCTGCCTGAGAGGCACATTGTCTGTGAAGGAGACAGCCCCGGTCTGTGCCAGAGAGGCTGCCTGCTCCGTGTCTCAAGCAGACTCAGAATGGTCTGACGTAGAATCGTTATCCTCAGTCA
This sequence comes from Ctenomys sociabilis, assembly GCA_004027165.1. Lineage (NCBI taxonomy): Eukaryota > Metazoa > Chordata > Mammalia > Rodentia > Ctenomyidae > Ctenomys > Ctenomys sociabilis. Next base: position 37,379 of record PVKA01018025.1, on the reverse strand, counting down.
GTATCTGCACCCCGTGAGCTAGGGGGTGACGTGTGTCATCTGGAGCATGTTACATCTGTGGGATCTTCCTATGTCAATTACAGCTTCTTAGCCTTCACATGTATACAATTAATATTTTCCTGATATTCATCTATGCATTTTTCCTTTTGGGTCTCAAATGAAGCTTTATGTTACATGAACATAAATGACACCATCTTACAAATAAAAAACTACCAAAAAGCTCTATAAAATACAAAGATCTCCCTTTGTCCATCTGCCTCTAAAATCCTCTCCCTTCTTTGGAAGGAGCCCTTCCAATTTTTTTGTTTCTTTCTCTTCTAGAATTTCTGCTGCTATAAATTTCTTCATATGCGTTTCTGCCTTATAAATGATCCTGCACATGTATGATTTTCAGCATATGCTTAAAGATACCTTTTGGAGATTTTCCTGTATCATTTCTTACACTGATACCTTATTTTTCTTAATGCATCCGTGGTTTTCTATGGCATTGTAGTGTATCACTATTTAAGCACCCCATCCATTGCTGGATTGAGGTTATTTCTGAAGTTCTGCTTGTACAAACAGTTCTACAAGGAATAGATATCTTTGTGGTCATGAGTGCATATTTTTCTAGGCTGCATACTAAGAAAAATATTTTTGCATCCCAAGGTACATTGCGTGTGTAACATTTCTGTAGAAACTTCCAAACTCCCTCATAGTCAGTACTAGTTTAGACACCCACATTAAACTTTCATGTCTCTGAAAATCCTAAACATTCTCCACTTAAAAAATATTTGGTCAGTTTGATGTGCAAAAATGGACGTTTCCATGTACTTTGTCCTTACTCCTAAGACAGTCGAGAAATTTTTTGTATGTTCTTTGTGGTGGTCCCCACATATGGGTTTCTTTCTTTTTTTTTTTTTTAATGTAATTAGTACCAGGTCTATAGGTTCTCACTACACAGGTCAGACTCACAGTGATTCTCCTGTTTTCAGTCTTCCAAGCACTGGGTTTACAGGTGCGCACCACCATGCCCAGTCTCAATTGCCATCTCAGCATGCCCCAGGGGCAGGGCCTGCATGGCATGTTGGGGATCGAACCCTGGTCGCTGCATCTGCCTAAGCAAGCACTTTAATCTACTGAGCTATTTGGCCAGCTACATATGGATTTTTAACATACAGCCAAGTATTTTCATTAACAGGATTATTTCATAAATGCTGAAATACACCTTCCAAGCACTAGAAATTAAAATATAATGTCACTCCAGGACTGGAAATTAAAATATAATGTCACTGATGGGTATTGACAGTTAATCCTTCCATATCTATTGGTAAAATTATGCTGGCCTAAGTCCTGCCTCCCTCCATCCCTGCCCACTGCAGCTTCAGTGTCCTCTGTCCTTCCCTCTATCTGAGGCCCCACATCCTGGGTCCCAGGTCTCTCTTGGAGCAGTGGTGGACAGGTCACTGCTCAGGCTGCAGGGGCTTTTTCATGCCCTGTTCACTCAGGCCTGGCCTCTTTAGAGATGGTTCAGCACTGTTTCTGCCATGGGCTTTCTCACTGTCAGTCACCCACACTCAACTGTTGCTTTACCTGACTTTTTCTGTCCTTTGTGGATATCATGGTGACAGATCGCCTCTTTCCTTCATCACCTGGTCCATGCTTGCTTTGTTGATTTCCCAGCACATGTTTAAATCATTTCCACTAGACCTTAGCACCCTCATCATAATCCAGAAAGGCATTTGGGATTGAGAAGGCCCTTGTATAACTTTTTCCTGAAGAGTTCAGAGATGCTGAGTCCCATTTGAATGTTTGTGGGGTTTTCTAGGAAGTTTGAATGTTCATTTTTAAACACAGTTTTCTGTTTTCTCTTTCAGTTAGCTAATTCTTGATAAAGCGTTTCTTTATTTAAGAGATGGCCAAAGGGAAGAAGGAAAGTGGAAAGGACAGTCTCAGTTACTATAATAAGGTAGACATGTAACAGAAATGACTGTATCTCAGTTACTCTTCTCTGTGTCCTCGTCCTTTGGACAGGTGAGGAGACCGAAGCTGTCAGGATTTGGAATGAGTTGCTGGGAATCCTACGGCTAACTCCTAGTGGGGAAAAGTATGTCTATTTCACAAGATTGTTTTAATCGCAAGTGACAACTGCCTAACTTAATCTGACTTATGCCAAGAAGTGACTGTATTATATAACTAGCTAAGAGATCTAGAAGTAACTTCCAGCATAAAACTCACTCCAGAGACTAAATTTGTGTCATCAGGATTTATTTTGCTTTTGCATCTCTTTGTCTTCAAACACAGGCAGGTATTTTCCATGCAGTCTACTAAAAACTGTGGATTTGTCCCCTAGCAGCTCAGAAATTTCAGCAAAAGAAATCTTTTCCCTGCCACCATGTCTAGAAAAAGTCTTTACAACTGGCTCCTACCAGATCAACTTGGTTGAAGTACCTACCCAAGATTTTGGTGGTGGGGTAGAGTATTCTGATCTACCAGGCCTGAGAGGGACAGTTAGTTACCTTATTGCAAATTGTAGGGAGAGGATTGGAAGATGAAAGTCAAGAGGCTAGAACAGAAGAGAAATGAGCAAACAGATACCAGGTCTGTGTGTGTGTGTGTGTGTGTGTGTGTGTGTGTGTGTGTGTGTGTGTGTGTTGGCCAGCAAGTTGTTTTTGATTTTGAGACACAGTCTCACTATGCAGTACATACTGTCCTCGACCTCACTGTGTAGCCCAGGCTAGTCTAGAACTCATGGTGATTTGCCTGGCTCTGCCTCTTGAGTGCTGGGATGACAGGTTTGCACCACTGCTCCCAGCTAGCAAGTTTTTAAAGGGTAAGATAAGAACTATTTTAGGATTTCTGTTACAACTATTGAAATTTGTTCTTGGAGTGAAAGAGGAACTGCAGATGATAGTAAACAGTTGGCTTGATAAAATTTTGTTTACAGAAATAAAATGCAGTGGGCTGGGTCTGGCCCATGGCTGTACTTTACCCTTAGTCTGTGCAGAGCAGAGAATGGTCTTCTCCTACATATTGTAGATATTTTAACATGTAAGGCTTATCACTCATAAAGTATCCAATCAATTGCTGACTATTACTACTATCATCGTGATTATTGCCATGCATAAAGATGAGTAACAATGAGATTAGCAATGACAATTGTTAACACTAATTGAATAATGACATATAAATTATGCGTCATAGGCCAGCAGTTTGGTATTCTAGCACTGCTTTTGAATTATTGGTGGAGCTTCTCCTCCACATGATCATGAAGCTGGGAGGCCCATTGGAGGTATCTAAATCAAATATCTTATTTTATAGATGAATCTCAGGCTCAGGTAATACATGGTGGATGCACAACTCTGTACAAGAGGCTGGAGGCAGTTTTGGAGTTTGCAGTTATTTCCTACGACCCTTCCACAGCTTTGGAGGACTCTGTGTTATAGGCACCTGATATGGTTAGAGCACTTTGGCACACAGGTGTAGTCAGACAGTACTCATTGATGTGTAAATCTAAAGTAGATAGACTGGTGATGATCTCACTAAGACTTTCGGCATGTCTGTGAGCCAGTGGAAAGGTCTGACTTGAGCCCAGCCAGCAGGTGCTACGTGACTCATCAAACAGTCACTGTTGCAAAGATGACTCAAGTGTCTGTTTTACACAAAGATGCCTAAACACCCCACACTGCATTTGAAAATAAGAATAAGATGACTACTCACTGACTACTTTCTTTGTCACTGTTCTTCCTAGTTTAGTGTGTTGGCAGCTACCGAAATACCTTCTTCAGCTTGGCTGCTTGATGGTAAGAGGGTTCCCTTCTAATCCTCATCACTGTGAGTACAGATAGCCCCAGGAGATTTTCATCTGTAAATTCCTTCACTAAATTCCTCATGACTCTGGAAAAACCCTCCCTAGATTTTGGTTAGCCAGTAGCTCTGCATTGATCCAGGCTGTGGATATTGTACAACCACAATATTTTCACTCTTAATGTTTCTTTTTCCACAATTATTTCCAACTGTCATCACTCAGAACCATGTACATGAACCAATGCAAAGAAAAACTTTCATGAATCAAAACTAAGCTGCAGGTTTTATAGAAGTTACAGATACTTTAGAGATATTAGTAGACAGAAGGGAAAATTGGGGCTCTGGTTTACTAAGTTAAGGGTCAGGAATCTTTCTGTAATGGTCTAGATACTATCTTTGGCCTGGTGGCCATGATTTGCAATCCTGCTATAAGTGCTGGTAAAGTCAAATGTAAGACAAAAAGATGAAGTATTTCAATTGACATTGTAGTACTTGAATGTAAACTTTTTATTTATTTGTTTATTTATTTTTTTACAAATTTTAGGGCAGGGCCTATAGAATGTACAGGGTCTCGCTATGTAGTTTGGCCTCATAGTGATTCTCCTGTCTTCAGCCTCCCAAATGCTGACATTACAGATGCATGCGATCATGCCCAGGCTCTATCCCTGTCTCAGCACGATGCAGGGGCAGGAGCAACAAGGAACACTGGGGATCAAGCCCTGGCCGCTGCGCTCTGCCGAAGCAGGCACTTTAGTCTGCTGAGCTATCTGATCAACCTTCAAATATAAACTTTAAACACATGGGCTTTGTTGTTGGACAAATGTAAGTTTGTCTCTGTGGTTCTGTTGGTTAGTTGGTTAGTAGTTAGTTCTCTTATTTATAAATTGGCGATAGTAATCGTACTTTACTCAGCCCATCTCTTGCCCATAGAATATTGATTATAGAGAATCAGGCAAAGGAAATCAGTTATCCCAGAACAGGAATGCTCTGCGAATGATGATAGTATAATCCAATGGAGCCAAGCCTAGAGCACATTGCGATAGCACTATATCACTAGAAATGCTAAAAGGCTGGTGTTACTGGTGTAATCAGTACTGTTTAGCTAAACCCATTGGGAGAAGTAACTATCGGAGAGGATAAGGATCAGTAATGTTCTGTACATACAAAATGCTCGAAGAAAGGATTTTTGTTTCTGTTTCTGAGACAGGGTCTCAGTATGTAGTATTGCAGATTAGCCTTGAACTCACTATGTAGCCCCTGGCCTTGAACATGTGGCAGTCCTACTGCCTCAGCCTTCTAAGTACTGGGATTATAGGCATGCAGCACCACATCGGAACAGAAGAAAGGACTCTGATATTTTTTTAACCGTAAAGACATGATCAATTTTTATGAAGATAAATGTATTTGATCTCAATCTTAGATGTATTTATGTATCTAAATGTTACATGGTACCCTATAGCATATGCACAATTTTTATGTTTCTATCTAGCAATTAAAATATTTTTAAAAATTTAAATAAGAGTATACCATTATGTAATTGATCTTTCCTAGCCACTTTCAAAGGAATTGAGACAGAGAACATTAAGAAATATTTTTTCGGTATCCTATTTGGGAAGAGACTGAAGGGATTGGAGTGGGGGGATTTTACTCTGTCTATGTCTTGGATCCTGGTCCTAACTCAAGACAGGGTATCTTCTCTCCTTCAGAAAGTGACAGTTCATATCATCCAGAGGAAAATCTCAGGTTAAACATCACTTTCTGAAAATTTCCTTTAGCACAGAGTTAAGGGAAGTGGCATGTCCAGGTCCCAGATGTTAAACATGGCTGAAGAACCAGTGGTGAGGAGCAATCACAGGCCAGAAGAGCTGTGGGACCTGAGGTAATGAGCTCCCAGGGACTTCATCTTGCTGTCTTTGCTTGTGTAATGACTGTTGCTATGGCTGTAGCTTGAAAGAATTTGGCCCCCAATGACTTCTATGCTTAACATGTTGGGGAAATGCTGGTTGCATAAGTACGCTGTGTGGATATTTGTGACAAGGTAGCAGCCATGAGATTGAGGTTGGATATGGTGATGACAGTGGAATAGGAGAAGTTTGCTTGAGAGGGGCAGAACTTTTTAAATGAAACAAAACAGGAATCTCACCTGTGTTTGCGCACACACACATACCACTTAAGGCAACTGAAGTTCAGGTCTATGATGTAGGAACATCTAAGAATGTTATTTTCACCTTAAAATTCTGGATTTTTGTGGATACCATATTGTAGTGAAAAGGAATTGGGCTTGGGTAGAGACAGATAAGGGAGTAGACCTCAGCTCTACCCTTCCCTGGCTACTTGACAGTATGCAGGTTACTGAGCCCTACCTCCTCAGCTGTAAGATGATTAACAGACATTCCTTGCATTGTGCAAAGCGTCTATGTTTAGAGGTGTTTCCAACACTGCTGTCTAGCCAGCCTTTGTAGGCTAGGTCCAACTCACCGATCTGCACATCCTGACTTCCCACTGTGGACTTGTAAAGAAAAAACTGATATCATGACCTTAATGTCTTAGCACACACTGACTCATCACCCTAGAGATCTAGGCTTAGGGCCATGGATAAGGAGAAGCTTGGAGAGAAGGCAGGAAATCTCTGCCTCCCCCCCATAACCTGCTAGCCCAGCATTGAGTATTCTTCCCAGGCTGCCTCTGCCTGCTCTTGGGAAGGGGAAACTACAGGTCGTTTGCTTTGTTTTTTGCACTTGTCCCCAGGATCCAGTTGTAAATGGTGTAACATCTTTAATAGTAATTGCATGATTCACTCTATTAAACACTTTCCTGCTAGCTTTGTAGCCAAATGAGTAAATATACACTCCTTGTTTGAGGATTTTATTTAGGCATTCATAGAAAGTTCCCATCTGTACCATAGTAAGACTCCATAGGGCAAGGATAGCTACTTTAATTTAACCAAAACTAGGCAGTATGTACATGACATGAAATAATTTATTTCCTCTTAATACTTCTTTCAGGAAAAAGATGGTGGAAACTAGATGATAAACTCTAATTGACCCTTGATGTCAATTAGGCAATAGGGACTTGTAGGGACTGTGGCAGGCTAGGAAACAGACGTATGTCCCATACAGTCCCAGTTCAGGCTAAAAGTGGCCATTCAGGAATCTGGGGTCCAGAATGACTGTATTTCCCAATACTTTAACAGAAAGATGAAATCTGGATTATGTGGTGAATTTAACCAGCTTTTATGTGTTGTTAGATAATCCAAAGTCAAAAGCAGCAGTAACAGGAGCTTATCAGCACTCATGGAGATTGACTGGGAATGTTGTGTGGGTTGGGAATGGGGACAGGAGGCATTTGAAGGGAGAGATGGTGACGTGGGCTAACCCACCAGAAATTATGCATGTGATCTGAGACTCTTCACAGGAAAAAAAAAAACTTTACTTCTTTTATTCAGACTTTCTTAAGTTTCATAGACTTGGCTAAGGTAAGAGAGTAAATAAACACTTTTGGTTTCTTTCCATAACAAGCTTGCAACAAAGCACATCAATATTTAGTTAAGGAAATCTTAAATAATTCATAATTGGCTGGAATTTATCATTATAAGTTCAAAGGGTTCAATGAAAGGACCCATGAAATACCTTACTTAGGGAGTTCTCAAGAGAAGCTCCATCTAACATTTTATGACCTTGCTCCAATCCTTTGTAGTTAATGTTGTTAAAGTTACTGTTCATTAAACTTAGTAATAAAAAGGGAATCCTTAATGGATAATTCTGCTACTTTGTATTAACAATATAGGAAAAGGTTATGTTTTCTTTGCATTGAGAAAGCTCTCTGTAGGAGGAGGGTGAATACTTGTTAAAACCGTGTAAGGAGGGGGCTGAGAACACTGCAAAAAACATACTTGAGAATAATGGCTGGGCAGCTGCTGAACAAGCCATCAGTTCTTAATTCAGTGGGTTAATAAAGAATAGGGAAAAGAACAAAAATGCACACAATGAAGTTTTATTATATGTTTTCTCTTTGTAAAACATTATATCCATTTCCTAGTAATGAATCTTGGAGTTGGACCTGTTCCCTTGGAAGGGATAGTGCTCTGAACAGGTGTTGAAGATAGTCTTGGAAAGGTGGGGAGAAGATGGGTTGAGGATGAAGGCCCATTGCCTGAGGTAAGAAGCCTGCCGTTTCTGAGTTAACTCAAGGCCCTTGCATGTGTTTGAGGCCAGGTGTCTCATTTCAGTGATCATCTAGATCTGATTGAGGTTCTGTTACACTGTATTTTGTCATAGCATTGAATTCAATCCACCAATTTTTACTGAATTTCTCTTAGTTCCCTCTCATTACACATATGGAAGATTCTGGCAGATATTGGGACATGATCCTTGCTTTGATGTCATAATTTAAGAGATAATCAGATAAGCCAGATTCAGGAAAATAACATTCTCAGAGAGAAGTTAAATATTTTACTAGTTCAGCAGGAGCGAGCCTTTTCTCCAAGGCCACTTGGCATGAGAAGCTCCAGTTTCACAGTAGTGTCCTTACAGTCAAGTGGTGTTGGTAGTCCCAAGGCCAGCACCACTCTCCCTCTGCAAGTTCAGAGTGGTTGATTGTGGTACTGTTAGAATGACTTCAAGAATGGCATGAAATGTCAAATCCTGACCATCTGCGGAGTTTAAAGTCCTAGCTTCCTCAGGTAAGGTCACGAGACGTTAGCTGGAGCTGCCGGTAGACTTCCTTGCTAAAGAGTTTCACACGTTCTTTCTTCCTGCTTGGTTAGAGTTCTACCCAATGCCAGCTCCACAAGCAGAGCCTCCAACCCAGTACTTGAGCGGAGAACCTTCTTGCCACACTTCGCCAGAGGCATCTCCCTGGTACCATAGGCTTGGATTGCTCTTGTACCTCCAAATCACTAAGCCCTTGGTAGGTATTGCACATCTAATAGTTGTCCTTCCATACTCAAAGATTTTACATCCGTGATTCAGCCAACCACAGATTTAAAATATTTGAAAAAAAGAAGTGTACCTCTACTGAATACACAGACTTTCTTTTTTCCCTTGCCATTCTTTCTAAATGATGTATAACATGTATTCACATAGCATCCATAGTGCATTAAGTATTATAAATGGTCTTGAGGTGATTAAAATATGATTAAAGGTGTGTGCAGGTTATCATGAAAATGCTGTGCCATTTTGTGCAAGGAACTTGTGGCCTTCATCCTCTAGCCACCCTCTCCCCATCTTTCCAAGGCTACCTTCAATACCTGCTCAGAGTATTGTCTTTTACTAGGGAACAGCTCTAATGCCAAGATCCATTACTGAGAAATGGGTTCAATACCAGAACATTACTCATGGTAATTTTTGTATCCTCAGAGATCCTACAACAAGTCCCCTGTGGGTACCCAGAGCATACCTATATACTGTGCTTGGGATAGATATACTAACCTGCATTCACAGAGTCTTAAGTATAGCAGAGTAGGAATTAGGCAGGAAGCAAACCATATAAATAGGCTGAACTGTGCAGTGTAAGGTCACAGTCATAAAAAAGCAAGGGGGCCCTCAGGAAAGGATTATTCACAATAAGAACATTGAGATTTCAATTCTAATATAATGGGCCCTTGAGTTACCACCAGCCTGACATTAAAAACAACTTTGTTATGACTGGAATTTTAGTTTGAACTTATGGCCAGAGCCTTGAGTTATGACCTGAATGCTGGCTGCTTGTGCTTCCGGGTGGTCTCATACAGATTTAACCCTTCAGAGTTCTGGAATGAACAGTACAGCATCCTTTCCTGTATCAGGTTGAAATGTTCTGGACCAGTGTTGCTCTAAGGACACTGAGATCTGCCTGTATATAGGAGAGAATCTCTGATGGCTATGCAGAGGAGCCTGAGCCTTCAGTTGGCCACTTGAGTTGCAACCAGCCCTTGGGAATGAATCAAGATTTAAGTCAAGGGTCCACTTCAGAGATGTACTCAATGACATATTCTGCAAATTATGAACTACAGCTGTCTGTTAAAGAGTGTGGGAAGAAATGAGGAAGGAGAGAATGTATGCCACCATGGACTGCGCTGTATCAGCATAGGGCTCTGTGAATTAACCTGTCTCAACAAGCCACCAGTGTGAGAATTCTCTGGTTGGAAGGCTCCCCTTCGGGGTGACTGAATTAGCCTATCACATGGGTTAAAATATGGGTGTTTGGCAAGCCAGATGACCAGCGCAATCAGCAGGGACTGACTACTTTGTGACTGAACAATAGCCACCAATTTAATGGCTCATTAGAAGAAGCCAAAGTTAAGAAAAAGCAGGCACAGATCCTCAGGGGAAGACTTGAAATGCTTCCCTGGGTGATGGATGCCCTTCGTTGGTATCCTGTTGTCTTGCCTTTTTAAACAGCTCGTGACCAGAGAGCGAGAGAGAGAGAGAGAGAGAGAGAGAGAGAGAGAGAGAGAGAGAGAGAGAGGTGTAGCCTTATTTTATACTTCCAGGGCCTCCCAGAATGCAGGAGGAAGCAAGGAATGGGAGATCTAGAAGATTTATGCTGATGTCTCAACAAAGGAGGCCAGGAATCCAGTATTTGACAGACATACTGCTCCTGTGAGCAGATGTTTAGGAGAAGCAGGCGAGTGGGTATTGATAGGAAGGGCTCCATGTCTACCCCCTGAACTCTCAGGCTTCCTGAAGAGTGCAAATAAGACAATGTAGAAAGCATTTAGCATTAGCTAATGCTACTGTTGTTGTCTCAATCACCATAAATCAAAATATAATATAATAAATATATCATATTTTGTACATATAATATATAACATCATGAATAATATAATAAGACAGATTTATTATCTTAATGTTCTGGAAGTCAGAAATCTGACATGGGTCTCAGTGGGCTCAAATCAAGGTATCAGCAGGGAAGTCTACTGGAAGCTTTAAGGAAGGAAAAACATTTCATTGTTTTTGCCAGCTTCTGGAAGCTTCCCATGTTCCTTGGCTCGTGACCCCTGCTTCTGTCTTGAAGTCAGCAATATTGAGCTGACTCTTCCTCATGCTATCTCTCATATATTCTCTCTCCTGTTTCCCTCTTCCACTTCTCACACCTTGATGATTATGTTGGACCCACGTGGGTAACCCAAAATAGCCTTCCTGTCTTGAGGCCAGCTGATTAGTGACCTTAATTGCACCTGCAACCTTAAAGCCCCTTTGTAATGTAAATAAATATATTCCCAGTTGTGGAGATGAGGTTATGGGTATTTGTAGGAGGAAGGACAGTAATGGCCTGTATTCATTATAGTGTTCTCTCTAACTTCTTAAGTGTAAAGTTACCTGAGGCTGTTCATGTTTTCCAACGCAGACCAGAAGCCTCAGCACTGTTAGGTTTTGGTATGTTGGACATTGACAACTAGAAATCCTGTCTGGGATGGCTCCAGAAAACAGTGATATGCTCAGGTATCTTCTTCAGGGTGGTGTTCAGGTCTAGCAGGCTCATTGTAAAGCACTGTAAGTGGTTCAAGATGCTGCACAAAGGTGATGGAGAGCTTGGGGACAGCAAATCTGGAAGAGATATGAGATAGTAGAGCTGCCCTTGTATGTGTGAAAGGCTGGTAGGTAGAGAAGGACTCAGGCTCCTTTCATTGTTTGGCCCATGCTAGAAGCATACAATTTGTGTAGGTGGACCCGTGTTCTACCCTCACTCTGCTACTTGTCAGCCAACTGGCTTTGGGCAGATGCTCTCACATTTCTGATCTCTAGTAGTCTTCTCTGTAAGGGAGAAGTAATGACAGCAGCTACCTTGTAAGAGTCAATGCGATGAGGCCCATATCCAGTTATTATCATGGCTAGTGTTTTTACAAAGTAGACAGGTAACCACTGTCTGGGTTACCTGTCTGGGTAAAACTGGATGGGGCTCACTGTAAAGGATAAACTTTCTAATAATCAAAGCTGCCCAGCAGTGATCTGGCTCAGTGTGAATTGGTGATCTCCCCTTTACCACCATTGCTCCAGCACTAGCCAGATAGGAGCATGTCAACTGGCTGCACCAAAGTCCTCCAGAGGTTTTCTTAGAAATCCAGACACCTCATCCTCCCTCAGATGTACATTTGAACTTTCATTTCTTGTCTAAGAGTCAGTGGCATTGTAGCACTGAAGACCTTGGCAAGCTCAGCTGTAGCTTTTACTGTCAGGCCTGGGAAGTTCTCTTTCTGGACATGGGAGATCTCCAAGCTGAGCCTTCACAATAGGTTTTCCAGATAGGGGTGTGGCTGGGATACTGAGTAAGAAATGACTTAACCAGCTCTGGAAACTTTGGGCACCAAGCTGGACAAGGCGTCTAGTAGCTGCGGCTTTCTGTGTATCTTGGTGACACCTTTGCAATTGCTTTTCTTCAGTGGGGTCTTCTCCCATCCTGAGGCATGGGCAGTCTATCTAGGTGTCTTAATTCTTTTCTAGGCTGACCAGCCAACCTTGGAAAGCAGCACCAATCCCAAGCGAGAAGGCAGGCTGATTACCAAACTATGCATATGGCAAGAGTTTTCCACAGCTGGCCACCCTATGATTCTGTGGAGAGATGTTTAGGGCATCCTCAAAGTTCACCCTAAATCCTTGAAAGTCACTTTTAGTGACTTTTAGCTCTCTGTGGCCTGTAATTTCTCCTTGAGAGCCCTATACCTTTGCATGTGTATAGAGGACCCAAATTTAAGCCAATACTCACAGAAGAAACAACCGATTCACTGACATCCCAGTCAACAAGAACATGGTTTTCTGGGGGATCTCCACAACTCCAGTTGGAAACCAAACAAAAGGAATGGAGGCCCCTGCCAATTGGATTGTAAGAAACTCTTCAGGACCAGAGCAGCTTCCTGTGTCCTCATTAGTTTTTCTCAGAGGAGTCTCCCCAGTTTACTGGAGTTGGGTGAGGTTTTCAAATTTGTTTTTGTGTTGTTCCATGAATCTGAGATCAGTGACAGTTATTTCACAATTGACTTGTTGGGAGGTGGGCTTCTGAGTTTGGTCCTAGGTCATGTCATAATCTTTGTCTTTAGGAGAGATCCCCAGTGCGGGATGATCAGACACCCCACCCAGTGCTCCACTATGTCATAAAGATTCACTGCTCCTTGGCATTTTAATTCTATTTAGGGTGGTAGACATAGGCAGAATTATTGGAACAAAGCTGATTTAAATCTGTGCCCTGGAGAGAGTGTCTCTAAAATCTAGAGGTTTAATGCTTAAGTTTATATTCCTGATATTTTCTGAAAGCTTGTACTGGCACTGAGGGAAGTAGGAATTCTCAGGCGCCAGTCACTCTGGCCTTCTTAGGACTTTTTCATCAGATAATCCAGCAGTCCTTTCCTAAATATTCTCTCAGAGGAATTTTCTAATGCCCCATTCAATTGAATGTTATTGCTCAAAAGAATAAAATATCTTATCCTTCCATGGCTGGAAAGAGAAATTTTAACCAACAACCCATTGACCATGTAATTATGTAATTGCATTCCATCAACTTACTGTCCACAGGGTACTCATCAGAGCTGGCATTTTAGCTTCTGTTTCTGGGCAAAACACTTCCAAATTTTCTGTACCCATTCAGAATTCTGTCTCCTGATGCTGTTTTGGCCACATGTGAAGACACTCAAAGGTTGACTTCTCCAGTTCCACCATGTATGATACTGGTGGTCTTTCAATGACTTACTAATGTCTTTGGCATTTGCCTGGCCCCAGTGCTACTTTACCTATGTCCCATTGGCCTTGATCTGTTTATCTTAGAAGGCTGAACTGAGAATTGCTTAAAGGTGATCAAGAGTTAAGAAGATGCTATTGGCTGAATTGTGAATTGCATTTGACCAAACCCAACTTTACCAATGCTAGAAAAGTATACTTTTGTTGAAGAGCTAGAAAAGGCAGAAGTGGAAATAAAGACATAAGTAATTATTATGATGTTGGGTTTTCTCATATCTTTCTTACTGTAAAGAGATGAGATTCAGCCACTCCTTATAAATGAAATAATTTGTCTCATGGTAAACTAAAAATATATTGAACCATGGGTAACTAGAATGGAATCATATCTCAGAAAGTGTTGCTAATACGTTTTTTGGAATCCATGTGGGGAATTATAGAACCATAGAATTTTAAAACCTTAAAGATTTTCTAGTCTGACTCATATTTTACATACTAAGAGTTTCAGATCTAAAATATAGACATGGGCTGAAATCAATACCTATATCCTGTTGATATCTTGCATTAAGGATGTGTTTTTACCATTTTGTAGTGCTTTGCTCTTTTGTTCCTGATCATGAGCAGGAACTTTACATCCACTCTTGTGCTGCTTTTGAGACCACCAGGCAGCAGCAGCTCTAAATCTCTCATCTCATGGGGTCTTATTTTGCCATTCAGGTACAAGCTCCACATGATCTGTGGTTAACTCTGCTCTTTAGCTAGATCTTTGGATATCCAGGGAGATGGTCTCAAGGGACATAACATGAGTGACATCCACAGTGCCTCATAGGAGGACTTTTAGGAATATGTGTTTGTGGCTTAATGTGGCTTAATAGGTACAGTGACTGAAAATGAACAGAAAAAGGAATGAGAGGAGACCTTCCATGCTATGACATTCTAGATTTCATTCACTGGACTTGTGGGGAAACAGGAGCTGTAAGAGAAGGACATACTTCTTGTCCAATGAGCATCCTCCACATGGTTAAACCAGGACTTGTAATATTTAGCAGGGGTGGACAGACTCAAAGAGCATTGGAATTTCCAGGCTGTCTTAGAGTTTTGGGCTTGATTATAGCAAGAACAATGTTCTTTAGGGAGTTGGAGAAATGCAACATGTGGGGCAGTCATAGTTATAGTCACCATTGGATGCTATCCAGAACTCAAAGTTAAAACCTCTTATGTTCCCCATCCTCTTAATCTAGCACCGTGACTGTCTTATTGTTGTTCTTGATTGTCAGTCCTAGTGTCTCCCAAAGGGCAATTTCTGGAACTCTCTGTATCCTCCTGTATTCCCTAAGTTCTCAAGCCATGGTTCAAACTTGGGCAGTAAAGGGGTGGCTGAGTGAGACCCACTGTGGACCTGCTTTGGGGCTCCCTGGGGGAATGTTCTGCCTCCGCCTCACCCAGCCTGTGAAGGAGGCTGAAAGAATTGGTGTTGCTGTGGTGATAGTGGCGTGCTCAGCAGGAAGTCTGACTCCAGCACCACATCGAATGAGCCTGTCATTAGAGCCTCTTGGCAGACGGAGGCAAATCAAACGCCAATGAAAAGCAGGCCCTGAGAGTAGTTGGAAACTTAGTACGAGCACCATGACGTGGTCTCTTTGAGTCACAGAGGGTGGTTTGCACGATAAGTTAAGCATTCCATTGAAAAAGGACTCACATGGATTTGCATGAGAAGAAACGAGGCAGTGACTAGAAAATTAACAGCTGTTTAAATAATTCAGTGGCAAGTTAAAGGCTGAAGGACATTATATACACAGTTAAAGGTTTTAATTCTCCCAAGAGCTCTCTCATCCATAGCCTTAGCTCGTGGGGCCATGGAGGCCATTGGGGAGATCTGGCAGACCTGGCCTACTGACACTTTCTGTGTTAAAGAATTTCGTCATTACTAACTCCTCCACCCAGGAAGTACTCAGGTGTAACAGTGTCAGGGAGCTCCGTGGACTTGGTATAGCCTAGGTGTTAAAATTCCTCATTGCTTTGTTTCATCTGCCCAGCCACAAGGCTCGCTCAGAGAGTACTAAGAAGAGCCTAAGGATACAAACTGAAAAGGTCTTACGATGTTCATCCAGGCGACCAAGTCCTGCCCTCTCAGCCCACTGCCATGGAAGCAAAGCCTTAGGTTACAAAAGACTTGGGCCTCCGCTTGTGTCTAGCTCACCTGGCAGTAACCACATCTTCTGCTGTGATCTGGGCACAGTCTTTGAAATCCCATCATATTCATGATGCTGGCAGGGCCTAGAAGGGCACATGTGACTTTTCCTTTGAATCAGTGTTGTTGCTAAAGGCCATCATGTGCACATCAGAGGCTGCATCTGATGAGAGGCTGAGGCTCTGGGGTGGACATGCAGATTTCCATACTGTACTTATTCTCTATTTACTGAGTTATGGACAAACTGCATAGTTGATTTGAAGAGAGGCTTCATTTCCTCCAGGTTTGTGTTTAGATGTTCCCTTACTGCAGAAACTGGGCCTGGCCCCTTGGTATAAAATTCCATGACTTCTTCATGTCCTGTTCTCTGCCTTTACCTTCCTCCTGCTACTCTTATTGATGCTTGTAAAAGATTTACCCACATACTTGTTCTCCTTCTACAGTGTCTACTCCATGGGAGTAAGACCATCTTTTTCATTTACTGTAGTATTTGTAGCACCTAGACTAGGGCAGAATTCTGTATGTGACCATTGGTAATTCATTCAGTAAATGCACAAGAGGAAAAAGTTTGCTGATATATATGCTGCCAGCCTATCGCTAGAGGGGTTTCATTCCCAGGAGTAAGCAAGGTACTCTGAAGAAATTCTTACCTTATTTTAGCAAAATTTATAAGGACTAAGTACTAGGTATTAAAAATCACAGTTCTCCTCTCAGGATGCATACAGCAGTACCAGACACAGTCATCTAGATGAAATTAAATTCCTTCACTAAGGTCCAGGTTAGAAATCAGCCCCTCCTGGAAGCCCCTCTCAAGAACCACTTGTGCCTCAGTTTCCCTTGGCATCATTTGCAGAATTTTGTCACCACCCATGGGACAAGCAGATGTTCCCTTCCTTAGTAGAGGTGTAGGAATGAGGACTGTATCTTTCCCATGCCTGAGCGTGGTGTCTCATACATACAAGGTGATCAGTAAGTGCAAGTTATCCATTACTGTGGCTGCTGCTGTCTGCATTTGGTAACCAGCATTTAGCTGCGTGTGGCATACATTTTTCATCACAGTACCTACTCTCTTGAAGGTATGTGTAGGCCTAGAAACAGCTCTAGGTCATGTTATGTAATACTCTATAATGCTGATTTCCATAGTGTTCTTCATTTCAAGATCTCCTATGTTCCAGAAGAAGCAGGGATTAGTTACATTGACTCAGAACTTTTTACAAAAAGTTTTTCTTTGGGGGGGGGTGTAGACTCCCTGTGTCCCATCAGGAATTAAAAAAGTGCTTGTCAATGTACATATGTGAGACACTCTTAGAAGCTTGAAGCATCTGTTTAATTCAAGAGGGGCCAGTCACAGGAATTCTCCCAATAAATACTTGTGGGTTCGTGACATTTCGGTACTGCCACTTTGATGTGGCTGATTTGATTGAGGGCTTCAGGGATATTTTGTCATGGCCTAAAAAGCAAACCAGTAAAGGGGCAGCAGTTTTGTACAGCTCAGATATGTGCGGGGCAGGCCTCCAACCACTCCTCAGGGCTGGTTGTATGTGTTGCTCTAATATTTGCATGGTTTCGGCTGTCCCGGTGTCTGCAGCTTTCCTTACGTCACATGGACCTTGCCAGATTGTTTGCTTTAAGTACTTGCCAGTCTCAGTTGAATATCAACCATGCATGAGACTCTAATTTCAATAGCAGGAGGAAGGCCGTTCAATGGGAAGCAGAAGACAAGGCTATTAACTGTCTCAAGGGAAGCTGTAGAGCTTTGCCAAGAGCTGGTTAAGGGAACATGTGAGCCACCTCAGAACACACGCTGCCTCTCTTTGTTGTTGCCGGTCTTCTGATTTAGAGCTTTATGACTGGAGAAACATTTAAATACGGAACAATACCCCAACACATATATAGAAATATGATCTACCCTTGTTAAAAAAAAAAAAAAGATTAATTTGATTGTTTTGTTCGTCTGTGTCATAAAAAGTGCTTTTCTGTCTGTGTTACTTGGCAGGAGGAGGAAGTAGTACTGATTGTTCTCAGGCTGTGAGCACATATCTCCTATTTTCCTTTTTAGGAGTTCCAAATGACCATTCGTGCCTACACATGTAATTCTTGATATGTGACACCAACAGTGGTCTCAAATGTCAGCTAGATGGATGGAAATGAAGACTAGCAAGCTTACATTTTTGACTAACGTTTTCATCTGAATAGTCTACAGAGTCATGCAAAATTATTTCCAATTTTAAAGCATTTTGGTAGCAAGTATATTAAGCAGCCAGTTTGGGAAAAAAAAAAAAAAAAAAAAAAAGTCCATCATGGCCTTGTATTTGAGTTCCTGATCTTTTCTCTAAGAGTGCAAGCTACTTTCCTGGCATTTTCTTATAATAATAGTACAGTTGGGTAGGTCAGTTGAATATCACGTCATCCTTGTTGGAGACTTGACAAGTAGTATCTCCATGTTCCCCGGACGAAAGACTTCCCACATCAAACACAATGCTAGCACATGATTGTTTCACTTTCGTGTGGTACATATCACACCATTCTTCCGCACACCACACAGCTAACACGTTAGGGAGTCAGGATCTGAAGCCACCACTCTGACTTTAAAGCCCATACTGTCCTCATTATGAGTGATGGTTCCCAGTCTATAGAGGGGAAGGCTTGCGCAGTCTGTGATGAGAATATCTTGGAAGACACTGGCCTGTCATCTATCCAGGGACAGTAACCTGCCCTTCTAGGTGCTAAAAGTTTTCCCTTCTTAAAAAAATTAATTAATTAATTTTATTTTTTTGATACAGGGCGTTGCTGTGCAGTTCAGTCTCATAGTGATCTTCCTGTCTCAGCCTTCCCAGTGCTGGGATTCTAGGCGTGGGCCACCACGCCTGGTTTCAGAGCTTGCAGGGCAGGTCCTGGGCTGCATGGCCTGTGGTACAGGGGTCATACTTGGGTCCTTGCACTTTTCAGGCAGGCAGTCACACTGCCGAGCTATCTCCCCAACCCAGATTTTCCTTATTTTTTTTTTAAATCAAATGATGGTGGTTGCAAATGGTAGCTATAAAGATGTTCCAAGATGCCAAAGTAAAATGCTGCCGCCCCCATGTCAGTACCCCAAGCTTACTTGAGAACTCTCACTGGCCTGGGAAGTGACAAAGTTGGGGAAGAGGCAGTTCCCCAGTGCTGAGGCACCACTTAGCAGACTCCCAAGATGGCTTGGGGACCCTGGAGTTTAACCAAAAGAGAGAGGAGCTGCGTCTGCAGAAGAAAGGATCAAAATGCTTGGGAAACTACTCCTTTGACTCCCAGTGGTCTTGGCTTGGGGGGCAGCTTGGCAGAGTCCTGACAGTATAATGACCTCTTAAAAATTACAGTAGGTTGAGCTTTCTTTAAGACAGACAAATTGCCTTTTCCAAAGGAGAGGTAAGACTTGGGTTCTTGGCATCTGTGGCTTTTACAGAACATAGAACACTGGAGTGTGGAGGTCTTTCCATTTTGGTATAAATCAGACTGCTGCTCTCCAAAAACGTTACCTTTTTTCAGTAGTTAAAAGAACAAAAGAGCTCATATTTGAGAACCAGATGTACCTGGATGTGAATCCCCATTTTCTCTGGCCTCACAACCCTCAGTAAGTTATCCTCGAAAAAAGGCATGGGCCTACTTCCCTCCTAGAGTCAGCGCTGGAGTCCAGCCCTTGGGAGAACCCATCACTCACTGCTTAGGGGATTCCTTTCTTTCTTTACCATGAGGATCTCAGCCATAGGAATCATAACACGTGACACACAGGGGGTTGTTGTGTCCTGTTGTCCTGCTTGCAGGTATCCTGGAATCCAGAGTGCCCTGAGTCATTTTTTATCCCCATGAAAGCGGGCAGGCCCGCTATGACCTGAGCCTCTGACGCTGCGGAGCTGTGGTGCCCACGGTCTCTAACCACTGCTCCCCTTCCATTGCAGTGCCAACAATATGCCCAAACAAGTGGAAGTGCGCATGCACGACAGCCATCTCAGCTCGGAGGAGCCGAAGCACCGACACCTGGGCTTGCGCTTGTGCGACAAGCTGGGGAAGAACCTCCTGCTCACTCTGACGGTGTTTGGTAGGTGCCTGAGCCCCAAGCCCCTCCTCTCTGGTGCTCTCCTGGCTCTGTGGGAGAGCTTGGCTGAGCACCGGGCCTGCAGTGCCCCATTGGCCCAGGCGTGGCTGCTGCATCAGTTTCCGGGATCCACCTACCGCAGCTGTGTGCCCTGCTTTGGGTCCAAGTGGTCTCCAGCTTTGCACATATGGTTTCTAATGAGCGGATCAGCATGCAGGAATGCTGCTGATCTGAAGGGAGGCCCATCTGTAGAGAGGTCCAAGAATTCACACTTAGCAAGCCTTAAACCGATTCCAATTAGGTAGTGAGTGGATCAATTTAGAGAATATCTGTCCCACGCTGGGGTGACTGTTGCAGGGAGCACCACTTAGAGGATGTAGGCTCTTCCCTTCTGAAGAAGCATTGTTAGGTTAGATTGATGGGGCATGTTACCTGAGGAGGTCAGTGTAGAGATTTGTCCTGATGCCTTGGTTGCTCTAACTTCTTCTACTTAAAAGGCTTCTTTCCCAGCTTCCTCCCTCACCCTGTGGTGCTTCTTTTGTGTGGACGCGTGATACAATCTCAGTGTTGAATTTATCTCAGTTTCTTCTCTGTTCTCCAGCTCCCTGTTTAGCCACATGGGGAAGCAGTGACAACTCATTGTGTCCCTCTGGCCACCACTGACCCCGTGCCCACCCACACACCCTCCATCCTGTGGCCTCTCCTTCGAGCCAGTCTTCTTATCTGCCATTAGGTCAGGCTCAAGATGGGAAGCTTATGAAGCTCAGTTCATGGAGTCATAGGAAACCATAAGCAGGAATACACGCTCCAAGGGTCCTCCTCCATGTGAGCAGATCTCATTTAGCATGGGACTTTGCAAGACTGAACTATGATTTATGTTTGTGGAATAAATAAGATCAGACATCTAGTTACATTACTTGCTCCACATTTCTGTAATTCACTTTAAAGCAGACCTGCAAACTCCTTCCTTCCTTTGTATCCAGCATGCTATGGCCTGATTGTGGTCCCCAGCTATTCTTTATGTTGGCCATCTATTTTCAATAATCTAAAGTCTTTCTGTCAGGACCTGTGTGTCTGTAAAGGGAACAGCTCCTGGCGATATCTCTGGCTAACCTGGTTCTGCTAAAAGCACAGAGTTTGAAAGCTCCTCCTTGAGCTTCCGTAACAAAGGAGCTGGATGTCAAAGACAGATCTGTCAAAGAATCAATTGGCAGAGAAAATAGATGGATGGGGATTTGCAGTCATTTGGTCAATCAAACATTGTCTTTGGCCTCCAGTTAAAAAGGAATGACACATTTCATAGCTCAGCCATGTGGCCAGACCTGAGCTGGAAGCAGAAGCCACATGAGGCCCTGCAAGTCACTTCTACTGAAAGTCTCTGATGCTGCAACATCTTTAAATAAGTTGCGGCCACATCTTCTTTCCCATCCCACCTAGAAAGCTCCCCTTGATTCGCCCAGTGCACCCTGCTGGAACAGTTGGAGCTATTCTAGCTGTCAAATCAGTTTCACTTAACTAACCTTTTTATTGGATGTTATTCATCATCTCATAAACCAGAAGCATGAGAAAGGTCAGTTTCGCCCAGAAAAAGACCACAGAACTATTCATTTGACTAGGGCAAAAAATAGAGAGAGATTCAGATTTCTCCTCTCTTCTCCTTCCTCGTAGGTGTCATCCTGGGGGCGGTATGTGGAGGGCTTCTTCGCTTGGCCTCTCCCATCCACCCTGATGTGGTTATGTTAATAGCCTTTCCAGGGGACATACTCATGAGGATGCTAAAAATGCTCATTCTCCCACTCATCATCTCCAGCTTAATCACAGGTAAGCCTGCCTCTTGGGAGTCTCTCCACAGAGAGTCACTGTCCTGTGCTGGAATCACAGGTCAGTAGAGTCAATGAGATCATGTGTCATTTCTCCTCAAAGTTTTGCTTTCCCCATCCCTAAAAAAAGGGCTCATCAACCCCCAAAGGAAAACATCCTTGCCATCTGTTGGCCAGCCCATCCTTCTCTCTAACCACAAAAGATAAAAGGGAAACAGCCACATGTCAAGATGATATCTCCAGTGATTTTAATTTTTAATGTGTATGTTTTCAATTTGCTAAAGTATGTTTTATTTACAAACTGATAAAGGTAGCACATGGAAAAGGATGGTGTCTTTATTGTTTCATTGGGCATGGAGAGTGGTGAACGTTAAAAATAAATAAAATGTTAGAAATAAAAGCCCTTTGACTTTTTTAGGACAAGGGTGTCCTTAATGTGTGACATCATGCTTGCTTATTTAGGCCTAAAAGATTAATTACTGTATTTAAGAGCATTTCTCTCCTTGTCATAGGTTTATACTGTTAATTTCCTTCTTCCAAAATACTATTGCTTTATCAGAGCACTGGTTGGTGTTTATAGAGAATATATCTTTATTGTTTGTTTTATTTTCATTTGTGTATTTGGTACAGGGTCTTACTATGCAGCTCAGATGGTTAGTGTTCCTCCCGTTTTCAACTTACTCAGCGCTGGGATTACAAGTGTACGGCACCACACCCAGACTCGGTCCCCAGCTCAGCACACCTAGGAATGGGCCTGGTTTGGCATGCAAGACCGGGAATGAACCCTGGTGCCTGCACTTGCCAAAGTGTTTAATGTGCTGAGCTATCTCTCTGGCCCTGAGAACAGCTTTTGAATTAAGGATTGGAAGCTGGACCTTGGTCCCTATATGGGTGCCAATTAGCTATACCACCTTAATCAATTGCCCTCTGGACTGTCCACCTTACAAAGGAAGTGAAGCCCAGTTATCCCAAGAGATTCAGCTATTGCTCTGGGTTGTTCTATGGTCTCATAGATAGTCAACAACTAAACCTAGTGACTAGAAAGGCTGGATCTCAGAATCAAGCATTCACAGGCTCAGTGGGGTCCTATCCATCACTCCTAGCTTGAGTAGAACTGTTTTTGCCTCAGATTCTTCTTTCCAAGCCAGAAAAAAATGATCTTGTTGAAGAGATTGTGTGCATGCCAAGCTGTTCAGGAAACCTAACTGTCATTGGCCAGAATTAGACTGTAGTTTGTAAAGAAAAGGAAGTCATCTGTGTCAGTTTCAGAGAAGTTCACATCAATGACTTCTCCCCCACAGCAAAGAGAATGGATCCCAAGAAAAGAAGCCCAGTCTCTCTCTGTCTAACAAAAGAAGGAACTGAAATCAGGAAGTGGACAAATTGAAAAACAACTGGGAAAAAAAAAATCAGTGAGGCTGGAGTTTTTGTGACTTGCTTGGAATTTCCTCCAGCCTCCCTCAGTAGAGAGAAGCACCACCACTGCCTTATGCACCTGTTTTCTGATCCCCATGTGAGGCTGGGAAATGACAAACATCAGGCTTTGCCTCGGAGAGATGAGAGAGCATTGCTGAGTCCTCATTCTCAGATTCTGCATTTCAGGGGCTAGTGAAGTACTCAAAGGGCATTTTGAGCCTCACGTGGATCTACCGTCTTTTTATTTTCCTAAGCCTGGACATTAAGTAATACCAATAAACATGAAAAGTAGTATGCACCAGCACCACCACTTTCTAAAAGAAAGATGATGTGATAAGATAGGGGACATCCTTGACAACTGAAAATGAAAGATCTTCAACTTTAAGTCACTCTTGCAGAAGGACAAAAATATGCGAAAATTCTGCTCTTTCCATTTCTCAAGAAGCTTAAAAATAACCATGAAAATAGAAAATGGCATGAAAGAATTGGTCAAACACTGAGTATTAGGTTTAAATCGACCATGAACTAATTTGTGTGATAGAAAGTCTAGGGTGATAGGTGTGGAGAGATGGGGCGTGAGCAGACACAGAACACAGTTAATTCTTCTGGATTTCTTTTCTGTGCAGGGTTGTCAGGCCTGGATGCTAAAGCCAGTGGTCGCTTAGGGACGAGAGCCATGATATATTATATGTCCACAACGGTCATCGCTGCTGTGCTGGGCGTCATCCTGGTCTTGGCCATCCACCCTGGGAATCCCAAGCTCAAGAAGCAGCTGGGACCTGGGAAGAAGAATGATGAGGTCTCCAGCTTGGATGCCTTCTTGGATCTTATCCGAAATCTCTTCCCTGAAAACCTGGTCCAAGCCTGTTTCCAGCAGGTAACAAAGTTCTGGTACTCAGTCTTCTCCAAAATGTTGAATGTTATTAAAGGAGTCACTTAGACCACTCTGTGTAGCAATCTCCTTACTATTTAATTATCCTGGTCTAGGCCCAGGGTTGGTATGACATGGCCTGGGGTAGGCTCTTGTGATTGGAATCTTGTGGTAGTTTTTCAAATTCTCTTCTTTTTTCCTGCTACCTTAATATCTTCTTATGCTGAGATCTCCTTTCTTGCTCCTCTTCTTTTCCTTGAAGTTCTTCCTCTGAGTATCCCACCAGAATCAGAACCTTCCAAAATGATCCTCCAAAATGGATCTGAGGCCTGGATGCTTTGGGAAGTTATAGGTTTGAATAATATGCTTGGACGTCAAAAAGGTAAATAGCATAGAAATTCATAAAACAAAAATTAGAAGCTCCCACTGCCCCTCCCATGAGCTACTCATGTTGAGAATTTTGTTTCCTACAGTATATCTTCTTTCCCATGTATGCATGTGTGCATGACCTCTGAAAGAATCAACTCAAGCAGGACTACCTCTTACCTGCCGTGATGCCTCTTGCATTTCTCCTGTAGTGGTGCAAAAGGATCATTCTCTTCTGTATGATCATATAATATCCCTGAATAATAATGAGTTCAAGAAGCTTTATACTTAGAATTTGTTGAATGTTGTAAAACTGTATTATAGAAGCCATCGGCAGTATGTACTCCTACCAACTGCACACAGGCATATGTATTTCTTTAAACTCGGAAATTTTAAAAGCAGCTGATTCTGTTGAATAGAGCCACTGAGTCATCTGCCCAGGCCCCAATTCCTAGCTACCCTGTTTTCTTTCCCGACAGCAAGCTTACATTAGAACACTCCTCAGTTCTCAGCAGCCTAACTGGAGACTAAGTTAGATTCAATGAGCCTTCTCTAGCCATTTCCAGAAAATCACACACACACACAAAATGACTTTAGGGGACAGACAGCATAGAGGAGAAAGTCTTTATCCCCAGCTGTCCCTAAAATTCAGTTGCCAGCCCCTGCAGGATCCAGATTGCTTTGAGACAGGATATGATCTTTGATTTCAGTGTCATTTTACAAAAAAATGACAAATACTGGGAATGATGGGTATACTCTTTAACCTGATGTGATTATAACGCAGAGTTTACATGCATAATGCATAGCACATTGTACCTGATAAATACAGTACAGTTCTTACAGCAATTAATAGTAAAGTAGGACTTCAGTAGGATTTAAATGCCATTTTGGTGGTACAGGAGCCTGGACCCAATGTTAAAGGAAACCATTCTAGGCAGGGTGAGTAGGGTCGGGAGAGCTGCTCTAGAACCCTTGGTATTCTCTGCTTATTTTTTCTACCAGCTGGAGTAGAAAGATGAAATTGATTGCCTGGGAGCATTAGGCATGATGTGTTGCCACGTATCGTCTTTATGTTATAGAAAGCCGTCCAGAGCTGTAGCTCCTAGAGTGAGCTAGGAGGAGGCTGGGGCTGGGAGGCCCTGGAAAACATTTATCTCAGTCCAGACACTCAGACAGCAGGACCAAGAAGCAGCCAGGTGCCTTAAGTGGCTTCTTGGATCTTTGATTCAATTTGGGGGTCTTGGACCGAGTTTGGGGGTATTGGTCACATTCACACTTGGGGACCTCTCAGTCAAGGGTCTGTCTTTGCAGGTAGCTGTCCATGACATGGAACACTGTCCCCTACCCTGAGATGGGGCACTGTGTCATTTCCTGTGCTACCCTTACTCTGACTCCATCATTTCCCAGGCAAAAGTTATATGCATGTGGAGGCTAAGCCTGGTCAAGGTCCCTCTGTGTTCAGACAGCCTGAGGAAAGGCTGTGTAGAATCAGTCCTTTGCCCAAGGTAAAGGCGAGTATCTATTTCTTGAGCATGACACAGGATCTTAGGGAGGTCTGGCCAGCCAGATAGCTCAGCGGACTAAAGCACCTGCTTAGGCAGATGCAAGGCCAGGCGTTTGATTCCACCATGCCATGCTGGCTTCACCCCCCAGGTGTGCTGAGGCATGACTGAGACTGGGCAAGGTGGCGCACTCCCATAGTTCCAGTACTTGGGAGGTTGAAAACAGAAGTTTTCACTATGAGTCCGATCTGTGCAGAGAGACCTTGTAGACCCTATACTAAACACATAAAAAGAAAAGAAAAAAAAAAAAAAAAAGCAAGAAACAGGTCTTTTCTTTTGTATTTTTTTAGGGAAGGGCCTACAGGGTGTTCAAGGTCTCACTGCTAGATCACACTTGTAGTGATCACCTGTTTACAGCCTCCCAAGA
This sequence comes from Ctenomys sociabilis, assembly GCA_004027165.1. Classification (NCBI taxonomy): domain Eukaryota; kingdom Metazoa; phylum Chordata; class Mammalia; order Rodentia; family Ctenomyidae; genus Ctenomys; species Ctenomys sociabilis. Next base: position 11,284 of record PVKA01018025.1, on the reverse strand, counting down.
GCTGGGATTACAGGTGTGGGTCACTACACCCAGTCTCAATTGCTGTCCCAGCATGCCCTGGGGGCAGAGCCGGCAAGGCAAGTCTGGGGATTAAAACCCTGGCCCCTATGCATGCTTGCAGGCACTTTTATCTGCTGAGCTATTTGGCTGGCCCATGGAAGGATGTCTTGAGGTGAGCAGGCTATTCTTATACAGTGTTGTGGCATTCCCCAAAAGAGAGCATTGAGAGAGGTCACTTCAATGAGGCATGAGAGGAAGTGACTTACAATTGTCTCTCTTGAGCAATGAGAGCTAGAATCTGGTGAAAGCTAAACACTCTGCAGAACAGAGGCTGCTTCACCCCAGGCAGCAGGGTATGGCTTTCCCACTTCAGGCCCTTGGGTCTTGGAGAGCAGGAAGACCTCCCATCTGCTGTGCAGAGCGGTGAGGTTTCCAAGAGAGTAACTGGCTATAAAGCATAGCCTAATGACCTTAAATCAAGGCCAGCAACAGAAACCACATGGCGGCTGCCCCTGCAGGGTATTCAGTGAGCAGTGGGTGTTCACTCAGCCAGTACTCATGAGTGTTTCTGAGGGCTGGGCTCTCTGCTCAGTGAAAGATGCCACAAGGAAGGACAGAGCCCAGGGCCCAGTCCCATGATGTTCATGTGTGTTTAAGAGGCAGGAGAGAAACCTGAAGCAAACCAGGTGAATGCATGAGAAACTTAACAACTGTGAGGACTAGAGGCAGATTAAGGCTGGACTGAGATGCAATGAGGGAAATGTCTGGGCTGAAAGGCTAAGGGGTCAGAATGAAAGGAGTCAGAGAACTTGGGGAGAACCTTTGAGCAGACTGGCAGAGGTCGAGAAGTATTTAGTATGTTCAGGGAAGGGAAGGGAGGCTGGTGTGTGGAGAATGGGAAATACGGAGGAAAGAGGACAATCCAGCTCGGGCCAAGGTCAGAAGTGCATTCTTACTCTAAGAGGGGAGGATGGGGGCTGGGGAGATAGCTCAGTGGAGTAAGTGCTTTGCCTGGCAAGCACAAGGTCCTGAATTAGATCCCTGGTACTACCAAAGAAAACAAAAACAAAACACACACACACACACACACACACACACATACACGCACGCATGCACGCACTCACGCACGCACGCACGCACGCACACACGCACACACACAAAAAAAACCAAAGCAAAACTCTAAGAGGGTTTGAGTCAGGCTTTTTTTTTTTTTTTTTGCTTTTTAAAAAGTCAGTCTGGCAGCTGTGGAAATAGATGAAACTATGCACAACCATGCTTGCCTGTAGATGGATGACAGGCAAGAAAAAAGGTTGGTTGGTAAGTCAGGAAGTGTGGCAGATTTTAAGGAGAGAGATGACGGTGAATAGAGTGAGGTAGGCTAGAGCCAGTACCCAGATGGAGCTGTACAGAGGAAACAGGCTCTTGGAATCCAGAACTCAGGTGAGGGCAAGGTCTGCTTCCAGCATGTCTGTCCCTTGAGCTTCCTCTATAGCTCCTGGCCTGGCCTGTTTGGAAGCTAGATTTTGCAGTCCAACCAATCTTTTTGAACGCTTATTCTACTATTGGGTTAGGAATCTGCCCTTGGCTAAGAGGTAACAGCTACCAGTCAAATCTGGAACATGTGACCTCTCCCCTGAACTTGATAGCCACATGCAGGACCATGCTCATTGCTCCCTTTAGCCTGAGCTTTGACTTCTTTAGCATTCTCAGGAGAGGGGCAAGCTTTCTTTCCTGGGAGCCTGACTCTGCTGTCCTTGTGACTTGCATGGTGATTGAGCCACTTCTCTTTCCATGGCACTGCTGCCCAGAACAAGGGGAGAGAGAACAGCCGACCCTGGGGATCAGTGCCATGTGGCCAGGCTGGGACCGAAACACCAGCCTTAGCCCGCCAAACACTGATCTCTATTTGCATCTTCTGTCATCTGGTCAGCTCTGCATTGCTGCCTGCTGGGCCCAGTTGCAGGTGGCTCAGTTCTGCATAGTTCACTGTACAGCATGAGGAGTGGGAGGAACTCAACAGCAGCCAAGCCAGTGGAGTTGAATAACTGTGACGTCAGTAACTTTGACGTCTGAAAAGTCACTTGACTTCTCTGTGCATCCTCTCCCGTATCTATTCAGGGTCCATCCATCTGTCACCTTCTACATGCCAACACTGACATTCTAGGATTCTACGTGAATTTTATTTTAATTCCCTTGGCAACGGTAGGCTTGCCGTTTTCACAGCAGTCTGCGTGGAGGGTGCCTGACGCCTTTAAAAATAGGATTACTGCCACGGAAGTCAAGGCGGAGTATGAAGAGGTTCCCCGGGAGCTGTCGGCAAGCTTGGAAAACATTGAACAAGAGTTGGGTAGCATTGCTTCCCAGAAGGAATGGATATTTTCCAGACTTACAGTTGAATCCAGAATACAAGTGGATGCTCCTGCCATAGTGATTGCTACCACTAGCACACTTGTGCCCCACTGGAGGGTCCTAGCAGAGCCTGGCTCTGGAGGGACCTGATAGAGCACTGGGGCCCTGACCATTCAGTGGGCACAGAAAGGCTATCAAGCCCGGGCTCACAGTTCTGAGGAACATCCACGTTAGCCTTTAGTATGATCCCTGAAACACAGAGGTACAGCCATGAGAATGAAAGAAATGACGTCCGTCCTCCAGATTTCAGCCTGTGTCCCATTGTATGAGACCACAATGCTTGTAGGACAGTACAAGCTAATTTTATAAATTCTGCAGTTTTCTTAGGATTTGGACAGTTGCTTCCCACTGTATGTCTGTGATAAAATATCACTTTGTTAAATAAACATGTAAAATATTCCCCAATTTCCATAAACTTGCTTGGTTCCATAAATAATTATTTTTTTTATTATTTTCAATACAAAATACTTTGAGTAGCCAGATTTTGTTGACCTTTTAGACTAAACCTCATCTTTATGGTTTTCTTCTTCTTCTCTCTCTTTTCCTTCTTCATCTCTTTCTCCTCCTCCTTCACTTTTTTCTTCTTTGTTTTTACCCCCTTAGATTCAAACAGTGACCAAGAAAGTCCTGGTGGCCCCTCAACCAGAGGAGCCCAATGCCACCAGCACCGTCGTCTCCCTGTTGAACGAGACTGTGACGGAGGTCCCTGAGGAAACTAAGATGGTTCTCAAGAAGGGCCTGGAGTTCAAGGATGGGATGAACGTCTTAGGTAGGCAAAGTGGTGGTTTGGGTTTCACCTTCCTGGGTGAGGTGCCTCTGCGCCTTTGATGATAAAGGAGCCACCCTTCCTGCTGCTCATTCACCAACCCCGGGCTCCTCAGCTTCCCTCGCTCCCTTCTGGTAACTCTGATGTCCTCTAGGTGGCGCAAGAGGCTCTCTCTGGGGAGCGATTTGAAGGCCAGGACAACTGAGAACCAAGCAATTAAGGAAGAGGGCAGAAGACAGAGCTGTAGGGGACCTTGTGGCTCTGGGATAGGAAAAGAGGAAGGGCCCATACTGGTTGGGCACATTCCTGACTCTCTGTGGTCTCAGCACATTACCCTGTGTAAATCTCCACGCTCTTAGGTTGCACATCCATTTCTCCATTTCTTTAATTTCTTAGACATTTTTTTTGAGCTCTACCCATGCACTAGTACTTTACTAAGCATGGCATTGCCTATTTCCAGCTCACAAGTCTATAAACAAATGTACAAGTATTCATATTGTAAAGCATTGAAGTAAGGGCCAAAGGGGCTTTACAGATGATCTTGTTTGGCTTTCTGGGCCTCCTGTAAGCCCCTTTCCCCCAGCCTGCTAGCTTTTTAGCCTTCTATCTGAGAGCTTCTCCAATGCCAGGCAGACTTGGGCTCCGAGCCTTCTGGGCCACCCTCTGATTACTTGACCTTGGGCAAGTTGCTCTACTTGCTGAGAAATGGAGCTGGGACCGGCATATAGGTTGCAGCTGCTCAAGAGGATTCACATGAAGTACTACATGCAAAGCACAGTAGTACCTATCATGTGCTCTGGTCAGGTGAACTGTGATCCTTAATGGAAGGAGACAGGGAGCTGAGGAACTCCATCAGAAAATGGCCCCACTGGGCATGGCATTTCCCCACTGTGTTATCTCTACTTCACTCCCAGCCATTTGTACTCTGAGGGTCTAGTCCCCACCAAAATCTGTACCCACAACTAGCATGGTATCCCCGAGACAAGACGAAAGGCCATTAATCCATAGAATGGAAATGGAGAATCTAGCTTCCTCAGCAAGATCTTCCAAGCGAGGTTGTTTAGAAGCAGTTGAGCTCAAGTTCCTTTTCCTTTCCATCTGGATCAGTTGTCCTTGTCTCCTTGGTTGGATTGCCAGATAAAATGCAATTGTTGGGTTAAATTTAAATTTTATTTTATTTTTGTATTTTTTAGGGAAGGGTCTACTGAGTTTTCAGGGTCTCATTACTAGATTGGACTCATGATTCCCCTGTTTGCAGCCTCCAAAGTGCTAGGATTACAGGCCCGTGCCACTACACCCAATCTCAATGGCCATCTCAGAGTGCCTCAGGGGCAGGGCCAGAACGACTGGCTTGGGGATCAAACTCTTAGCCCCTGTGCCTGCTTGCAGGAGCTTTAATCTGCTGAGCTATTTGGCTAGCCCTTAAATTTAAATTTTAGATAAACATCAAATGACTTTTTAGTGTATTTCCCCAATACACTACGCTAAGATACATTAAATACGAATTACACTAAGATGGATTCATTGTGAGTCTGAAATTGAGATTGTAATTGTAATTGACATCTTATCTGCTTGTTCTCAATGTGGTAGCCCTCCTCCTTACTCATAGATTATAGAGCAAAAGAGACAGAGGGAGCAAGATTGTACTATTACTCAGAACCAGAACCAAATCTTTTTTAAAAATTAATTTTATTGAGAAAGAAATAGCAATGAGACAGTTTCAAAATAGGTTAGTAGGACAGTTATAATAATTAATACATTGCATATTGTTGCCTTCATAGTAGTTATTCATAGTATAAGATGCAGACACGATATCTTGTCTAAACAATATTAGTACAAATCTTTCTTCTCATTGAACTAAGAGAAAGTAACCATATATCTATTCTATTTTGTATATACAGATATATATATATATTTTTTTTTTCACTACAGAATGGTCCTTCATTTATATCCCCATTTTTTAGTTTTGTCAGAAATGGGTATTCAATTGCCATTCAAACATTGTAGGTGCATGAATTCGGCAAAATAATCCAATTTAGTCCTGTAGTCCATAATAGTAGTGGGTTATCCACAGAACTGGCAATGTCAGAAAATGGAAAGATATTCCCTGCTCCTGGGTAGGAAGAACCAACATCGTGAAGATGGCCATGCTCCCAAAATTGTTATATAGATTTAATACAGTCCCTGTCAAACTGCCACCAACATACCTCACAGACTTAGAGAAGTCATTCCTAAAATTTATTTGGAACCTGAAAAGACATAGAATAGTAAAGGCAGTCCTGGCCAACAAAGACATGGTAGGACACATAACAATTCCTGATTTGAAATTGTACTACAAAGCTACTGTGATAAGATCAGCAAGGTATTGACAAAAAAATAGATCTGAGGATCAATGGAATAGATTAGAAGATGCAGAAGCAATACAAACACACTCAGCCACCTTATCTTCAGCGAAAGGGCCAAACAAGCTTACTGGAAGAAAGACAGCCTCTTTAACAAGTGGTGCTGAAAAAACTGGCTCTCTACATGCCAAAAACTAAAACTGGACCCAGGTCTATCACAATGCACTAAACTAAAATCAAAATGGATTAAAGATCTAAACATTAAAACAGAAGCAGATCTTTTTTGTTTGACTAGGTGGGAAGTAGGTTGGTTAGTGAAAGGTCAGGAGGAGATAAGCTCCCTGAGTTGCCAGGCAATGAAAGATCGGTAAACATTGGTAACAATCAGAGGAGAAAGCAAGAGTTATTCTGCAAAATGTTTTCAGCTGAGCTTTCAGGGGAATCTTTTTATTTATGATTTTTTATACTGGGGGCAGAACACACAGTCTTATACTTGCTAGGCAAGGCCTCTACCATTGTGCTACACCTTAACCCCAGAAAGAGATTTTGCCAACATTCCTAGCAACCTGTCTCTCTCACTAGTCAGACATCTGTGACTCTTCCAGAACCTCCCCCAAACACTTGCTGTCTCTTCTGGAAGGTCATGGGTGAAGACCCAGCCCTCTTTTTCACAGTATTTCCGACACTCTGAAACAGGCGGCAGTCATGAGGTAAAAGCCAAGACCTCAAGTAGATCAATTGCATACTGGTCATTTCAGTGGGTTCTAGGAAATCACATGACCTTTGGCTGTGCTGGAGAGTTTCAACACAACTCGCTCCTCTTTCAACTCCAGTGATGAATTGTAAAAGGCCTTTGTTCAAGTCAGACACCCCAGTCTCAGCTAGTGATTTCAATTAGGTAATATTTATGGAAGGAAATGACAAGCTGTGTGTGGGTTTCTATCCAAGTGCCAATCAAGGCTCTGGAAAGCTGAGGGAACTAAGAATTGTTAAGAAACTTCCCACTTAGCAAGGATGGCTAAATGAGGTTCTTTCCATGGTCTTCCAAGGGTGGAGATGGTGGACTTTTTTTGTTTTGTTTTTCTGTCTGTTCTTTGGCTTGGAAAGTCCTAAATGTTGAACAGTGTAATAAATGAAGGTATACTTCTGGCTCTGTCTCCTGTATCATGAAGGACCTATTTTTCTTCCCCCTCAATCCTCCTGAATCAATTCTGGACTGAAATCCAATTGTTTAAATCAACTCTAGTTGTTCTTTTAAAACATCTCTCTTTTGTACTCATAGATATAGGCCAGGTCTGCTGGTTCTGAGGGGAGCTTTCTCATTAAAAATTTTTGGGACTTTAAACCTTGAGCACCATCTCTTATATTTTTCAAATGACATTAATGGAGTAATTGGTATTTTCAGCCATAATAATGAGATTTATTGCTTCTCACCACATATCCAGCAAACTGTTCTCCATGAGTTTTTGTTCAACCAGAAATTGATTTCATGCTGTAGACGTGGCGCAGTGTGACAGGGCCCGATCCTCAGTAAGTCCTTGCCTTTCCTGAGGCAGTAACTCACTTGGGAAATCACCTCTTAAAGTCTTTGACTAAGAGCTAAGAAATGAGATATTAAATATTAAGCACATGTATTTTCAATCTAGAGTGTAAGGCTGTTTGTTTGTTTGTACTGAAAAGAACATCCCTGTTGATATGTACTTGGTGTGGTGAGGCTAGGGTCAGGGTGACATTAGCGGTTCAGAGAGAAGGAGTTCCTCTCCAATAGAATCAAATTATCATGCTATAGGTTTCCTGGCACAGGTCAAGATTACAGGGTTAACTGGACAGGATAAGGAACTGGATATAATATGGGAGACTAAGAATTAGGCCTACCAAACAGGGGCAAGGGATGGTGGGGAAGAGGGTGGGGGAAGAGAGAAAAGAAGATGGCCTATGCTACTGCAGACAAAAAGTCTAGGACAGCCCTGGGTACAACAGTATTGATTTATCATACATGTATGTGGTCAGAACTGGTGCCCCACAGTAGGGAATAGTGGTTCAGCAGTAAGGGAGTGTATAGTAATTGTCAAACAGAAAAATTGAGACTCCCTTGAGGCAGTATTGGGAATACCTATTAGCCACACGGTGAGCCCCAGCTTCTGGGTGGGTCTTGGGGAGACACTGAGGAGCATGGTGGAAAGGACTGGCTGGCATGGTAGGGAAGCATCTCTTGGAGAGAGAAAAGCCATGCCTCCTCTTGCAGGAACCGAACAACAGGGCACATACCCAGGCGCTCAGGTGCTGGGGATTAGGGAAAGCTAGAACTCTCTTTTTCTTTCTTTTGGTGGTACAGGGGATCAAACTTGAGAGCTTGTGCTTGCCAGGCAGTCACTTATGCCACTGAGCCCTGACCCTGAAAGTGTTGTGCTCAAGACTGAGTGGTGCTCTTTTATTTTGTGGTGCCAGGGATTGAACTCAGGGCCCTGCAGTTGTCAGGCAGGTGCTTATTCTACTGAACATCTCCCCAGCCCAAGATTAGGGAAAGCTAACACAGAAATAAGAATTGAAGGGCTGGTCAGATAGCTCAGCAGACTAAAGTACTTACTTAGGCAAATGCAGTGGCCAGAGTTCGATTCCTGGCATGCTGTACCAGCCCTGTCGCCAGGACATGCTGAGAAGGCAATTGAGACTGGCATGCACCTGTAATCCCAGTTCCTGGGAGACTGAAAACAGGATAGCTATGAGTCTTACCTGTGCAATGAGACCCTGTAGGTCCTGTCCTAAATACATTAAAAAGAAAGAAAGAAAGAAAGAAAGAAAGAAAGAAAGAAAGAAAGAAAGAAAGAAAGAAAGAAAGAAAGAAAGAAAGAAAGAAAGAAGTGTAGAGGTCATGTGTTGTGCTTGGTCCTGGACTCTGCACTGTGGTGCTGACACCCAGTGCAGGGACTGAGCTCCTCAAGTCAACCTGGGACACAGTTTACTCTGGAGAGTGAGGTGAAGGAGAAGAGGGCCGAGAGTGGCGAAGTAGGGCAAAATCTGACAGCGAATCCCTATAATCTTGAAAAAGATGGGGGTGGGAGGGAGGCACAGGGAGGGAGGCATTCTAACAATTTTGAATGTGAAATGAATCTAAAGTATGGCAATTTTGAATATAAATACCAAGTTAAATTAAAAAAAAAAAAAAGAAAGAAATCGGACTTCCCCAAACTTATTTTGGATTTCTTACTGGTTTCCTCTTTATTTTTTAACATTGCTCCTTCCTCTTACAATAGGTGTACAGCAACAGAAAAATAACTTTACACATAGGAATTTTCAGGAGGAAACATACCAGTCAAGTATTAATTTGAGATCACTCTAAAATCACCTTAAGAAAAATATCATCGGCTGTTCCAGTACTGGCTACAGAGTTGGTGTGACAGTCCCCAAGTCCCAACAAGCCTTTCTTTGTTCATACATAATGAAGGAATCTGCAATTTCACAAAATTTCATAAGTGAGGCAAAAAGAGGGTACTTTTTAACTTAGGATGAAACTGAATTAATTTTCTTCAGGGAGCTACAGGCATATTCACAGCTTGAATTGGCCATGTATAAGAAGTTGAGGAAAGTCACTGTTCTCCAAGGAGAAACATTGTCCGTGTGAAATAAAACGCTTTTGTCTTTTAATTTCTAATCAGTGGACTAGCAGGCAGTGTGGCATGTGTGCTGCTCAATGTGTGGGGAATGATGAAGAATCAGGAATAAGCAGACATACTTCATAATTTGTCCTTCTGTGTCATGTGCTTCACCCAACAGGTCTGATAGGGTTTTTCATTGCCTTTGGCATTGCCATGGGGAAGATGGGCGAGCAGGCCAAGCTGATGGTGGACTTCTTCAACATTCTGAATGAAATCGTAATGAAGTTAGTGATCATGATCATGTGGTGAGTGCTTTTGTTCTTACTTCATTGTAGAGGGGTAGGAGAAGACTTTGGGGTTCCCAAAGGATCCTAGAGTCCTCCCAGCAGGAAAGAGTGGGTGTGGAAAGTTAACTGGCTCTCTGGAAAAAGAATTTGAGAAAGGTGTGGAAATCCCCCTTTTTTGAGCTTCTGTTAGAGCAGGTGTTAGCAGGTGATAACCCTAGGCCACATCTGCTATGTGACATATGCTTTGCTGTGAGTTCAGAATGAGTTTGTTGTTTTGCATGTCTTAGTGCAGGCTGCTATAGGAAATGAAGTTCCATTGCTTGGAGTTTGTACAGAGCAGAATTTGTTCCTTATGGTTCTGAGACCAGATGCGGGTGTGGTCCAGCCCTGCTGGGACCATATCTTCTGGGATATGGATGATCAACTTCTCTTAGCACCCTCACGGGTGGAAAGAGAACAAGACAGATCTCTGGAGTCTTAGTAAGGGCATTGTTTTAGTCCATTTCAGCTGCTATGTCAGGATACCGTAGTCTGAGTAAATTGTAACTAATAGAAATGTATTGTCAGAATTCTGGAGGCGAGAACATTCCAAATCAGCTTCCCAGGCAATGCTCAATGGCTGAGTGCAGTGGCACCTCGGCTCACAAGCTTAAGCCTTGATTCTGCTTGCAAATCAAACCAGATTGAACAAGAACTGAATCAAATTCAGTGGTTAGGCTCAGTGTTGACCTTATGGAGAAATTTGACTCAATCTTCATCTGATTTGGTTTGCAACCAGAACTGTAGGGAGAATTGAGTTTGTGAACCGAGGCAGCATTGTATTTTGCCTGGATGAAGATTTTAGATAACATGGCAATGCTGTACAAAGTATCCTTTAAGTCCCTCAGATCCGTATAAGTCTATGGAGAACTTAATAAATAATACCTAAAATAGAATATGTTACTTAAGCATCAGGACCGGCCCCTGTTTTCTAGAATTTCTCATAGACTGCACGTCCCTGCTCTGAAGACGTAGTTCATATTTCTGAATATGACACTAACCGTGTGCTTAATGTGTGCACATTTTTCCTTCGTCCACGCCTATATCCTTTTTACTGAGCCAAATCTTAGGAAAGGGAATCATCCAGAAATCTGATGAATCTGCAGGATAATATGTAGCCTCCCTTTTTCCCACGGGCAGAAGGTGGTGTGGGTCGGGAATTTCCCATGCATTGGAACCAAAACTCCAAAAGTGTAGCCTCATCTCCTGGGGGAGAAAGAGGTACTGTGAAGCACGCCGAGGCAGGGCGAATGATTCCCGACAGCTGCGGCCTTATGTCATCCTGGCGTGCAGTCAGAAGCGTGTTGTGTGACAGAAAGTGCCAATGCTACGGAGTTCTTTCATTAATTAGCTGCCTCATATTTGATACTGATGTGCATGATGTTCCCTTGCATAAGCCAACCGTTCTTTTTTTTAAAAAATTGCTTTTTATTCTTTTCCTTATTTATGTATATGGTACAGGTTCTCACTACACAGCTCAGATTCGTAGTGATCCTCCTGTCTCAGCCTCCCCCCGTGCTGGGATTATAGGCACGCTGGGTTTCAGTGGCCAGCATGGTGCAGGACCAGCACAGCATGAGGTGCCAGGGATCGAACTTGGATCCTTGCTCTTGCTAGGCAGGGACTTAGACCACTGAGCTATTTCCCCAGCCTACCAACCACCCTTTTTTTTTTTTTTTTGGTGGAACTGGGGATTGAACTCAGGCCCGTGCACTTGCCAGGGAAGCACTTATCCTACTGAGCCATCTCTCTGGCACCCTCCCAACCACTCTTTCACTGAACATTCAAAGCTGGAATAATCAGAGTTGTGTGTGTGTGTGTGTGTGTGTGTGTGTGTGTGTGTGT
>PVKA01018024.1:26033-44841 GCA_004027165.1 Ctenomys sociabilis | reverse complement strand
GATATAATTCAGCTATAAAAAAACCTGTAAATATAATTTCATGTATGCACCTTGTACAGTACCAAAACGTTATGAAAACAGTTTGCAATGTATTAATTCATCGACTCTGTATGGTTAAGGTGTCTTGAAACTGTCTGATTGACATTTGTATTTTAATAAAATAAAAATAAATGGAAAAAAAAAAAAAAAAAAAAAAAAGGAAGTGGGTCCTAGTTAAAGGCAGATTACTGGGGCATGACCAGCTCTTCCCTTCATTCTGCTTTCTGGTCACCACATTGTGAGTAGCCATTCTTCATCCCGGCATTTCTACCATATCCTTTTGCCTTGGAGTTGGCCAATCATGAGCTAAAACTATGAAGCAAAATAAAACTTTCCTCTTTGAAGATATGAGTATTTGGTATTTTGTCCCAATAATGATTGTGACAAAATCATTTTTTTTCAATCTCTCTATCAAATGTAACCATTCCTCACCTCTTGCTTGTGTACTTCACTCTGTTTTCCAAAGTGCTGTCATATGTAGCACCTTATTACTATTTCTTACCAGTAATTATTCTCATTTTTGAGATGGAGCAGATACAGAAAGAAATGTGGTTGTTTGCCCAAGACCACATAGCACCTTGGTGACTATGTTGAATCTTCAATCCACTCCCAGCTTACTCTGTTTACTCCACATATTCCCATTTGACCAGAAAATTCTAGCTTGTATGTCATAGTGGTTACACTGTGTTAAGCTTTTTTTCATAGCCTCTAAATATTTTAACTCACTTAGTCCTTGTGACAATCTTAAATGGTGGGCAATATCCTCATTTATAAGGTAAGGAGACAGATAAAGAGCAAATGGCTTGCTCAATGTTAAAATGGTAAAAAGATTTTAGTAGAGGTAAGGTTGTTCTGGAAAATACATCAACTCACTATGAAATATCGAGCTCTCAAAGTTTAGTTTCTTTCTTGAATAAAAAGTTATGGGTTAGTAGCCTGGAATCTGCAACTGAACCAGCTGCAAGTAGCTTGATGAGACCCCAAACTGAATGATGGCCAATTGTTGCTTGAAACAAAAGTAGCATTCTTAAATTCTTAAATATGTGGGAAGTAGTTTGGAAATAACTGATCTACGGACTTTATGCAAGGAGAACTTTTAACCCAGAGTAAGATACTCAAGCTTTAGTCTTGTTCTCTCCCTTACCCACTCATTAGGCATGCATATTTCCAATTTCAGTCATGGGAAAGATAAAATGGACCAAACTTATGCTTCTGGAAGAAGCTTAACTCTGTTAGGGAGCCAGTAATCTGCTAGCACATAAAACATCTAGAGAGGTGAACTAGCTCACCATGATGACATTCCATGGTAGTTCAGTTCTAGTAATGTAATCCTGTGTGGCCCATCCTTACACTCAAGTGGAGCTAGTGAGTTCTTTTGCCAAATGCAACAAGTTCCAGAAGGATTCTATTTCCTTTGTATTTCCAAAGAACGTTATGTAGTCTAGCCCTAGCTTTTTGGTGCTCTTCTCCCAATAGCAGATGAAGAAATCCCTGCATCTTGGGTGGAATGCTCTGTGGAAGTTCCATAATACTTTTATGTTTAGGCTCAAACTGTGGGAAACCTTTGTAGTAAGGGTCATGCAAATATTATCAATTACTTTTGCTGCTTTGGAGACTGGCATATAATATTTACACCTGTACCAGTCATGTGAGAACAGCACTATGCATTTTATTAAATCTCTAAGGAAGGCTCACTGGAGATCAAGGAATTTTTTTCACCTTCATAAGAAGCATATGAATGCCCTTAAAACTGAGAAATAGAACAGGCTATTTTTATGGAATGACTGCACTGTATTGCTTAGGAATTTTAAAGACAATCTTTGATCAGTAGGTCTCTCATGCATACAGGGTCTCTTCTGACCTTTAGTATGGTAGTTAATGCCTACCATTTAAGATTGCCACAAGGATTTAGTATGAAAATTCTCTATACCATGGCTTAGGTTAGTGGGAGGATCACAGGAGGACCTGTAGGAATACATTAAAGATGACAGAAATGGAAAAGGTTTGAGGAGTTAGAGCAGAAGTCAGAAGTAAAAGGAAGATAAGATTATTCTTCCTGAGATCAAGGAAAATTTTAGGTGTGAGATTTTTCAAACACTCAGATATCCTTCCTCTCTGCTCTCTAATTGTAGTTGCACAGTTTTAGCTATGGCTCTAAGCATTGGAAGAAAATGAACAACTCATCCAATCTTTATATCCCTGTTTGGTCATCTTCTCACTAGCAGGAGAGGACTGCTGGGCCTGGAACTGGCGAGCATGGCAGAAAGAAGTAATCTTTCTATGCACCTCGCAAGGGATGATGATAAATGGAACTTAGGCTTCAACAGAGTTTACTATGAAAGATCTTTGGTTTGTGTCTCCAGCTGCTCCTTAGGTCCTTGGGCTTATTTCCCAGCTGCTTTGGCCTGCAACTCAAGTTTGTACCTCCACTAGTTCTTGTCATACAGTACTGAGTTCAGCCTCCATGTTGGCTGCCTTGACATGGGTCTCAGCCTGTTCAGTCAGTGTCAGAGCTTTCTTACCTTTTGCCTTGCATGGTCTTGCCTGTATATCACATGGTTTTGCCAGTTCCAGGACAATTTTTTTTCTTTGCCTTTGGTGACCTGGTCTGTACCTCAGGCAATTCAGAAAGTGACAGAGTTAGCCTGACTTTTGCCTTAGGTGACTTTGTTTATACTTAATTTGGCTACTGCCAAAGCCATCTTCACTTTTATCTTGGCCTTTACCATGTCTGGCTGGATCTGCCTTGGCGAGTTTGACCTTGTACTTGACCCAGCCTGACTTTTTTGCATCAGTTGTTTTGGCTTCTGTTTCCCCAAACTGGGCTTGTGCACTGGCCTCCTCTGCTGACTGGTCTTACTTCATCTTCCGCTAGTTGGTCCTGAATTGTGCTTCTGCCAGCATGGGAGAGTCCTCTACTTGTCTCCTTCTGGGCTTCTGCTTGTTTGTCTTCATCTTGCTGAGTAGAAGCTCATACAAGACTGCAATGGCACTTAGCACTGCAAATGGAGATTCATGCAAGATGAGTGAGAGGGGAAGAAAAAGAACCAATTGAAAAGAAATAGTGAAGCTACACTGGCTTGGTTCTTCCATACCAAACAAGTGAGGGGCAGATCCTGCCTCAGCCCCCAGAGTCTTTGTAAGCATTTGTTCCTAAGCTGGCAGCAATCAGTTCTTCCTCAAACTCCAATCCTTAGTTCCCTTAGCTTGCCCTGGCATAGTACAGTAAGAAAAAGATCTTAGAAACCATTTTTTTCCTCTTTGGTGGAATTGAACACAGATCTTCTAGGAGACTAGTTGGGAAGTGGAAGAGTAAACAATTTCTAGTAATGTAATAAGCCAAACAGAAACTGCATGTTTGTCCACAATAAGGCTGTATCATCACAGGCTTCATTCAAATATCGATTCATTTGAGTCTCAGAAGCACAGGTTGGGGCCAGGGAGATGGCTCAGTGGAATAAGCATTTTCCTGGCAAACGCAAGGGCCTGAGTTCAATCCCTGTGTCCGCCAAAAGAAAAAAAAAATGAGCATCTCAGAAGCACAGGTTATTTCTTGCTGATCAGAGGCTCTGACCAGTAGGTGTGATTAATATAACATTGTGAAATTGGGTTATTAATCAATTTAACATCCTTGGCAAAATTCTCCCAAACATGTATCCCAGTGGAAGAAAAATAACGAGATTCTAGGTGGTAGAAATGTTGGTATCTACATGTATAGGCCAAACATTCACCATGGTGAGGAGGAAATGATAGCCACCAAGGCCTGTAGTGGGTACAGAATGTGATATGTTTGCAGAGAGTTACAGTGCAGTAAAGTCAAATCAAGCATTATCATAAGTAATTTACAACCCAGTACTTCCAACCTATAAAGTACAGCCTCAAATTTCTTTTGTTGACATCACACATGAATGCATATTAAAGCAACTGAAAGCACAGCTGTTAAAATTGAAGACCCTAATTCAGAAAGTCTCCTGGCTTCCTCCTTATGAACCATATCTCTCTGCCTAAGGTACCTCTAAAGAATGCCAGTGTTCTGACAGCACAATTTAAAAAAAAAAACAACTT
This sequence comes from Ctenomys sociabilis, assembly GCA_004027165.1. Taxonomy (NCBI): domain Eukaryota; kingdom Metazoa; phylum Chordata; class Mammalia; order Rodentia; family Ctenomyidae; genus Ctenomys; species Ctenomys sociabilis. Next base: position 40,737 of record PVKA01018024.1, on the reverse strand, counting down.
GAGCTCAACCTGCACTCACCCCTGATAATATGTATGGAGATAGTTATACTACTTTAGGAACAGAGCTAAGTTTGGTACCTAGATTTATATAGCTTCACCTCAGGAGTCTCTCTTCCAGTCCACTATTTTTTCTTTCCAAAGCATACTTTATCATAGTGTGTCAAAGGCTTAACTTTCCAGATCACAAATTGGGCAGGCCAATGTTCAGACACTTAAATAGTGCATCTCAGATACTACCTATGGCTGCTTCCTCTTCTCCCATTCCTCTCCACAGCAATGAGAGGGCTTAGACCCAAAAGAAACTGCTTTGTAGTTGTCTGAGAAGTAGGACATGCAGAAGAAATCTTTCTAAAGGTAGCTTCTACTCTTTGTTTCATACCAATTTGTAGAAATCTCCGAAGCCCCAGAAGCCTTACCAGTCCAATATCTACCATATTCTGCTTTTTAGATTCTCTTTCACTTAATCTTCCAATTGTGAACTTCTTGAGGTCAACAAAACTATTTAATTTCTACAACTCTGATGCCTGACATAATAGCAATAAATTTCTTTAATTCTACTTGTATCATTATTGATATTTGGTGTGCATAATTGAGATTATTACTTTTAGGCTCCACATGAGTAAACTTTAATTCATATAATGGAAAGAGACATGCTGAAGTACACACAGAGAGCTTGGGACATTGGCTATACTCTGCTTGCTAGCTATCACTGACTTTCATGTGGGATAATGGTGAAACTTAAGAGATTTCTAGGAACCAGAAATCAAGGCAATGATACAATAAGAAAAAATTACACAAGCCAATAAGTAAAAGATTCTGGGGAAGGGCACTGAAGATTTGAGTAGGGGAACGGCGGTGGGATAGAAAAAAGGTAGTGAGATAGGCCATATATGAAAGCCTGAAACTGTTTTCACACTGTGTATGTTCTTGTGCTATCTTGCCAGTCTTACACCTCAGGTTATGTTGCTAATTGTTTCCAAAGCTGCTGAATAACATGTTACTCCCAGAAAAGATCAGTGCCAAGAGCACATTGACAGTGGATGCAGAAACACCTGGAACTGAGATGAGTCCTTTTCACTATTAACTTGTAATAACCCACAGAGCTGAGATGGAGGGTGGTTTGCTCCTTACCAAATATTAATCTTATGGTGACCAATGAGGAGAGATAGGTGCAAAAGGCCCAGCACATCTCTTGACTAGAATTTTAGCCTTAGCTTTCTACCCACCTATTGTTTTGATAGTACTGAAACAATGTGTCCCACATGATTCCTTAATCTGTTCAGAACTTGCTATCTATTTTCTAGTTCTTTATCGATTATTGAATTCTTACTTAGTATCTTATACTCCAATAGCTTGACCTCCTTGCTTCTGGGAAACAACTGAACTCCTTAATCCTTCTTTGTGCTATAATCAGCATTAGGCACCTTTTACAGCTAGATTTTAGGTGAAGGAGATTCAATGAGCCTTATGTCCTTTCTCTTCTGATATTCTTTCTCAAATTACAAGGATCACTTTTGTATTACTGCCTCCATTACCTCCTGTTACAGTTTAGATCTAAAATGTCTCCCCCCAAAGTCTCATATGTTTTTGGAATGTGAAGATTATGGGTTGGGGTTAGTGCTGTGTATTTATCAGTGTATTCATCCATTGATAAGCGTGGTAGCTGAATGTACTGTTAGAAGGTGAGGGTAGGTTACTGGGGACGTGACCTAGTGGGGTCAGTTCTTTTATGGCTTCTCCCTTCTCTTTGTTATCATGGAATGAACAGTTCTCCTCTACTCTCCTCCACTATGCCCTTTCTACCTTGCAATTAGCTGATTAAATCTAAACACCATGAGCCAAAATAGACCTCTCCTTTAAGTTGTGGGTGTCAGGTATTTTCTCTCAGTGACAGAAAAGTCACTTATATACCTCCATTACTTGTCCAAGTCTTGAGACACTTCTTTAGGATTTTATAGATGCCCTGTGACCTTCTTTGCTGAACAGGAAAACAGAAATTAAATTTTGTTTCCTGCTCCACCCAGGGAAGTTCAAGCACTGCTGTAGAGCCTAGTTCACTTTCTGCTAGAAACTTCCAGTTATGGAGGAAGCAGTTTTATTTGTGTTATCCAATCTTAGCCCCACAAGCTAGTAAGAGGAAACTGGCATATCAGCAGCTTCTGTAGTATCTTACAGGACACTATGATTATGATCACAACTGAGGCAGCATTCTATCTGAATAATACACCAATGTAATTACTTCTCCTGAACCTCTCATTTGTATCATATCCATCCCTGTTTTTTCTTCCTATCAGACTGTTTCCTTGATAAAAGCCTTTAGTTAAAAAAAAAAAAAGTCATCATCACTTGATATTTTAAGAGCCTGATTGCATTGGGATGGGTAAAGTATCAACAGTTTTTCAATGACAGGGATAGGAGCAAGGATATGCTTAAATAAAAGACACAAGTCCTGGAGCTAGAGCTCAGTGGTAGAGCACTTGGTAGTATATGTAGTGCTCTGAGTTCTATCTCCACATGTTGAAAGTACTCTCCACCCTATTTTTGTGGACAGTGATATGACAAATATTGTTAAAGATGGTTAGAGCTACCATTGTATTCTCAGAAGTTTCTGGCTGACTTTGGGAAGTGTTAGTCACAGGCTTCAGAGTTCTTTTTTCCACAGAATTCTATATCACAAGGGAGTAAGTAGTTACTTGTCCATTGAGTCTAAGTCTTGGTCTTGTCCTGTTTCCTGGGAGATCATATGGCATGTAGCCTGGCTCCTCATTTTAAGCAGGTATGTTTTGGTTCATTTCTCAAGCCTCTCTAATTTTTTACTGTTTTCTGAGTATCTTTTTTAGCTTAAGAAGTAACTTATAAACTATGATCAAGTAAAGTTGCTTTCAGAAGACTCTAGAAGATCAGTAGTTTGTTTCTTTTTTTGGTGGAACTGGGGATTGAACTCAGGCCCTTGCGCTTGCCAGGCAAAGTAGTTTGTTTCTTAACTGCTTCTATTTAGTGCTTGCTTCTTGACTATTCTGTATCTTCTCATCTGTTGTAATCTCCACCCTGTCACCATTAAGGACATCTTCCTCTTCCTCAGGACACAGTTCTAGTTTTATAGACAGGTAGTTACTGGAGGAAATATTGGTCACTATTTCCTGGGGGGAAATAGTAGCTCCCATTAAGTAAATGGTGAGCTTGGCAGTGTTGAGGGGATAGGATGTGAAGCCTTACAGATATACCCAATAGGAGGGTAGAATCAGCCTTGCCAGAAGAGTAAAGAAATGTGACTCAGATGCTAGGAAAGGGTAGTCTCCAAAGAACTAATTAAGAACATAAAGGAGGTAAAGGCGATGACAGTCAATGTTGCCAACTTTGTACATTTCTCCAGAGACTCAACCTGGGCTCCTTCTAGAGAAAGTTTTGGATCCAAACCCTTAACCTAGAGGCCTGTGTTATAGCAGGACCCACAGGAGAATATAGAATGTTTGTAGAGTGCAGGTGAGAGCATCACAGATGCATGGTAATTCATTGTTTTTTGCCAGGACCAAATGCACTGGCTGCAATGATATGTGAGTATGAAAGGGCTGAAGCAAATCTCAAGTCCTGCCCAGATTACTGAACATGTCTGTAAGCACAATTGACACCTTTGTATCTGCTAGGGTCCTGTATATCTAACCCTACTGAATATGATCTGTGGTTTATAGCCTTGGCCAACCACCCAAAGTAAAAGCAACACCCATAAATTTTAACATGGAATGTGATCCAGGTCTGTTGGAGAAGGGAGAGATATATAGACATCATTTGGAAAAGAAATGTTCTCAGGATCATTCCCTAACCATTGTCAGCATATAAATGTATGGTTTTGCCCTGTCATGTTTCCTTCCTTTTCTTCTTGCCTTCTCTTCCTTATTTAATACTTAAATTCTCCCTTTCCTTTTAATTGTGTTATACATTTTAATATTTATTTCTTCTTTTGAATTCTTACACTAGGGAGACTATATGATATTTACACATGTGGGTCTGTTTTATTTCACTTATGAGTATATCTTCAGGTGGCATCCATTTCAATATAAAAGCTTTAAGCTTATCATTGTTTATAGCTGAGTAATACTCCATTGTATAAAAATACCACATCTTTTTCTTCCATTCCTCAGGTGATGGGTATTTTGGTTGTTTCCAAGATTTGGATATCACAAATTGTGCTGCTGTAAACATAAGTGCACATATATCGCTATGATACAATGTTTTCAGTTCCTCTGGGAAAATTCCCAGTAGGGGGATAGCTGGTTTGAATGGGATTTCCAGTCCTAGCTTTTTAAGGAGTCTCTATACTGAAATACATGAAAAAATGTTCCACATCACTAGCCATCTGTGAAATGCAAATGAAAAAAAAATACTGAGATATCATCTCACCCTATAAAGAATGGCTATCATAAAGAAATCACCCAACAACAAATGTTGCAGAGGTTATGGGGAAAAAAGAACCCTTTTCCACTGCTGTTGGGAATGTAGACTGGTGCAACCATTGTGGAAATCAGTGTGTTTTTATACAATGGAGTATAACTCAACTATAAAGAAAAATAAAATCAAAGCCTTCACGTAAAATGGATGTAACTTGAAGATATACTCATAAATGAAATAAGCCAGAACCACATCTGCAAATATTGTATTGTCTGCCTAGTATAAGAACTCAAAAGAAGAACTAAAAATTGAAAGATATAACACAGTTAAATGGAAAGTGAGAACTTAATCTTCTTTAAGCAGTGAAGAGAAAGAAAGGAGAAAAGTTAGGAAATATGGCAGGGACAAAACCATATATTTATTTTAAAAAAAGATAGTTAAATCAATGGTTGTAAGAATCTCCATCAAGTTTTTGAAAATAGAAGTTAATAGGTAGGGGCCAGGGGAGGTGGCTCAGTGGAATAAGCACTTCTCTGGCAAGCGCAAGGGCCTGAGATCAATCCCTGGGTCCACCAAAAAAAAAAAAAAAAAAAAAAGAATAGGTAGAGTTATCACCCTGACTAACTATATATGCTGATATCTTTGAATGAAGTAACTACACTGAGGATAGCAATGTGTAATACTAACACCATGCTTGAAATTCCTGTTATTTTGGTTATCTAAAAGCATACTGCTTCTATTGTCATACCAATTATTGCCACACTCTCTTTAAAGGAAAAAAATTAGAGAGAAAGAATGTCATAAAAGAAAACAAGAGACAAGAAAAAATGTCATAGGATTGTCCTGCTACAATGGTGTATATGGTTTGATTTCTAAATTGATGCATAAAAACGTGTAATTTTTTACAGTATATAGGGATTTAAATTTTAGCATATCCATGGTTGCTGGAAAATAGCATTTCCACGTTATGTCTAAGGTGTTTGATATTAAGACAGATACTGATGTTAAGCTCAACTGCCTCTGTTATAGGGTAACGAGGTCATTAAACTTCTCTTCTGGATGTTTAGCAACTATAGTTCATAGACCAAAAATTAGAGAAATAGATGGAATAAAAGAATAGCCAATATTTTGGCCCTATCCTTCAAGGTCAGTGAGGACTTAAGACATAAAAGAATCTGTGCTGTGACATCATATAACTCAGCAGTGTCCCAAATTTTGTAATCAAGGAGATTATGGGGCCACAGAAGAAAGTGATCGATGATGTATAGCATTTCTAAAGAGTCACCTAGAGAGAAAGAATTCTCTCATGTTTCATAGGGAGTAAATTGGTCCAGCAATGGCCATGCCTCATCTAGATGGCTGACCCTGACAAAATGTCTGTAAGGGTCTGTACATGGTTCTAGTGTAAATCCTGAAGGAATTCTACTGCTATTGTCAGATACAAAAGTTCTATGTTTAATTCTGTAGCTCTTGCTTTAACTTGGTCTTAACCATCCAGCAGAAAATTATAACCACAAGGTATAAAAAGTAATGCCATATCAATATGCTGAGCTGTAAAAGGCTTAAGTCAACATCTTTGGACAACTTCCAGTTTTTCTGATCACCTACTACTATTATGGACTATTAGACTATATTGGGTTCTTTTGCTCAATTCAAGTACCTACTATCTTTAGACTGGTTTCAAGTATGAAAAGGTCCTTTAAAGACTTCTCCCAATACAGCTTCTCTAACTGCAGTGGAATACCCATCTCTGAAAAAACAGAACTTTAAACTTCCTCAAAGCTGATCCACGGGATACCGAGGAGTGGAAATCAAAAGCCAAAAAAATGAAATATTTGAAATTATTAAGAAGGCATTAAAAAATCATTTAAGTGATCAGTAAGCTCTTAGTGTAATAAGTGAACAGATAGTGGTATTAAACAACAAAATTATCAATAAGGTTACAAAAGACACTAATAAAAGCCTAGCTGATCTAAACAAAACTATTCAAAACATAAATGATAAATATGACAGGTATGAAAAAAATCCAAGAGACTAAGTATTCTGTTGAAAGCATCAATAGCTAAAATGACTATATATATTTGTCTTTTTGAGACAGGGTCTCACTTTGTAGCTCAGGCTAGTCTTGAACTCACAACAATCCTCTTGCCTCAGCCTCCCGAGTGCTGGGATTACAGGCATGCACCACCATGCCTGGCTAAAGTGACTATATTAGGGCAGAGTGTCAAAACTAGAAGATAAGGCTTGTGTTGGTGAACATATTCTCAGAAATAAAAGAAGAAAATAAAAGAATGTGAAAAACTGATCCAAAACTTGCTGAAGAATTAAAAGAAGACTAAGGTAGGATTAATTGGAATTAGTGAGAAAATCAAACAGTAAAAATGTCATTAAAGTTTACAAAAAGAATAATAGAAAACTTTGCAGATATGTAGAAAGAATTAAGTATACAGATGACCGAGACATATAGAACTACAAATAAAAACTTCTCCATGGCAAATAATAGTCAAAATCTCAGGGGCCCAATGAAAGGAGAAAATTTTATTTTTTATTTTTTTTTTGTCTTTTTTTGAGACAGGGTCTCACTATGCAGTTCAGGCTGGCCTTAAGCTCACTTTGTAGCTCAGGCTGGTCTCGAACTCACAACAATCCTCCTGCCTCAGCCTCCTGAGTGCTGGGATTACAGGCATGCGCCACCACGCCCGGCCCTGAAAGGAGAAAATTTTAAAAGCTAATAAGAAAAGAAACAGACCCTGTATCAAATACGCTAAAAAAAATGTGAAAATTGTCAAAACTCAACTAATGCTAACAATAGCAAGGGAATAAAACCAAACATTTAATTAGAAGTTAATTCGCCTGGGTGTCGTGCCCCACACCTGTGATACAAGTGCTCCTGAGGCTGAGGCTAGAGGATTATGGTGAGTTCCAGCCCAGCCTGGGCTACATGGTGAATTCAAGGTCAATCTGAACTGTTTAGTGATAACCTGTCTTAAAAACCCAACACAGAAAGATTATTACTGCAACTATATTTCATTTTCATGTATTGGAGAAAACAAAGAGGTTATAAGCAGTGTATATATCAATCTAGTTCTAACCTATATAAATATATAAAGTATAAATTATAACTATGTATATAGTATATTGACTGGTTGTAACAAAACAGCAGAAAATAACTCTAGATGTTTACAGTGACATGTATTTTTTAATTTGTTCAGAAATCTGAAGAAGGCTGGATATGGTAGTTTACACCTGTAATCTCACCTCTTGGGAGGCTGAGGCTGAAGGATTGCTGTGAGTTCAAGGCCAGCCTGCCTGGGCCACATGGTAAATTTAACCTCAGCCTGACCTGCATAGCAAGACTCTGTCTCCAAAAAAAAAAAAAAAAAAAAAAAGTGATGGTGATGATTTATCTATATTTTTATGTATTTATCAAATTATCTGTAATCAGCATGTACTATTTTCATAATTGGAATAAAACTCGAATCGTGTATAAAATGAAAAAAAGAAACAAAATCTATGTAAAGAAAAGTCCATTACAACTATAGCAGATTTATCAACACAAGCAGTGCTTCTATTCTTAAAAGAAAAATTTCGGTTTTTGACTGATTTATCCTGCAAAACTATGCTTCAAAATTGACAAGAAATAAGGTGTTTCTTTAATAATTTTCAGTGTGAATGGTTGTAATTCTCCAATCCAAAGAAGTACAGCATAGATCAAGAAAAAAAACTCAACTTTATTCAAAAAACACATTTATTTTCTTACTTCTATGTATTCACAATTTGTTTATTTTCCTTTAATGTCATTTGTGCCTTTTTATTTTATGGAAAAACACAAATATGTAACAAAATAATAGGAGAATAACAATTATTAACACATTGTGCATTGTAATTTTTAAAGTAGTTACACAGAGTAAAATATATGGGCATAAAAATTTCTCCAAATGATATTAACACAATAAATTAAGAGACACTGGTATTATAATTATCTTGTACTTTTTCCTTTCTTTCCCCATTACACCATCCTTGTTTTTTTTTTCCTTTCAAGCAATTTCTTCCCATATCATTTTTATTGTATATTTTCTTCCTTATTTACTCTTTCAGTTTCTCACACCAAGGAGATAATTTAATGTTTACACATGTGAGTCTGATTTATTTTAATTATGAATGTGGTCTCAAGATGCATCCATTTACCTATAAAAGCTCCCACAGAGGGGCATACACAAAGCTAGCTGGATAAGCCCAGGCAGGACACCCCCTGTAACCCACCAAGGCCCAGAGGGGGTATACATGCCAGAATTGTTAAGTTAAATGAACCATGATTGTGCTTCAAACACGAACATGTGGTATAGAAGCGGGAGGGTGGGGCCACCATTTTTTTTTTGTTTTTTTTTTTAATCATAAGCCTTGGGGAGAACTCCAGCAACAGAACACCAGTCTCAGCTCCTACACCCACAAGGCCAAGATAAGCCCTATACCCAGAACAAAATCCAGGGCTAAGTTGACTGGAGCATACAACACATTTCTGGAATCCAACTTACACCTGCCACCAGAGGAATTTCACTACATTTATTTTGCTATGTTCCTTTGATTGGCTTTCATTTTTCTTTTTTTACATATTAATTTTATTGAGAAAGAAATAGCAATGACCCAGTCTCAAAACAGTTTAGTTGGACAATTACAATCATTAATACATTGCTTATTGTTATCTTCATAGTATTCATAGTACAAGATGCAGACATGATATGTTGTCTAAACACTATTAGTTCAAAACTTTCTTCTTATTGGACTAAGAGAAACTAGCTATATATCTATGCTATTTTGTATTTATATAATTTTCACTATGAAATGGCCCTCCATTTATATTCCCCCTTTTTATTTACTTTTGTCAGAGATGGGTATTTCATTGCCATTCAAATATTGTAGGTGCATGAATTCAGCAATAGTAGTGCATTTGATATTCAGACAGATGCTGATGTTAAGCTCAACAGCCTATGTTTTAGAGTAATATTATTAAACTTCTCTTCTGGAGGGTTAGTAACTTAAATTTTCAGACCAAAAAATTAGAGAAAAAGAAGGCCTACAGGGATAGCCAACATTGTGGCCCTAGACCTAGCCTGTGAGGACTCAGGACTTAAAAGAACCTGTACTGTAACATCCTGTAACTCAGTGGTGTTCCAAATTTTCTGATCAAGGAGATTATGGGGCAACAGAGGAAACTGATCTACAATATAGAGTGTGCCTAAGGACAGTCACATGGAGAGAAGACATTCTCTCAGGCTTTGACAGAGAGCCAATTGGTCAAGCAGTGACCGAGACTCATCCACGTGGCTGACACTGACAAAAGATCTGCAAACTGCTGTACAGGGTTTCAGGGCAAATCCTGAGGGCATTTGACTGACCATGTCAGATACAAAAGTTACATTTTTTGTTATATAGGTCCTACTTTATCTTGGTCTTTTTTTTTTAATCTTGGTCTTAACCATCCAGCAGAAAAGTATAAAAATGATGTATAAAAAGTAAAGCCAGATTGATATGCTGAGCTGTAAAAGGCTCAAGTCAACAACTTCTGACATTTCCAGTCCTATGGGTTTTCATTTTTCTATCTGGTTGGGGTCTTTTACTGTAGTTTTGTCTGTTATGATTATTTTTGTTTTTAAAAGGAATAAATATGGAATTTAAATGAGCTTTAACAAATAGAACTAAATTGATATATATGGGTATTTAATAAAAATAACTGAAAAGATATTCTCAGCAGCACACAGAACTTTATGAAAAATAGATTGTAAATCAGCCCATAAAACAGGCCTAAATAAATGAAAAATAATCAAAATTATGTCATATATATTATTAGATCATAATGCATTAAAGCTAGAAATCCATGGTAAAGGGAACTGTAAAGAACTGATCAGGTATCTGATCTCCTAAAACAAGTGGATGGTAAAGGTTTAAATAGAAGAGACAATGGAATATGGTTTGGGGTTCCAGGAAAGTCAGAGCTCTCTTGGAGCAAAGACAAAGATTTCTCCAGTCTGTCAGTAGTTATTGTATTTTCATCAACTTTGGGTATTGTGCATAAGGAAAATGAAGGTATCTGAGGTAAAGGTGGAAAACTGAGCAAGACCTTGAAAAATTAAAATAAAGACATTTTAGGTAGAAAAATTTTCTAATTAAGAGAACTTTTATCTGAAAGGTTGGCAGTTATTGCCCTGGAATTTAAATGAGAGCAAAATGTCCTCAGCTATGTTCTTAACTTACCATCACAGTGTCACAGACCAATACTTGTCTTTGCTTTGACTATTAGCACAGAGAGTTATGTCTACTGCAATGCAGCCACTGGATCTTTAGACAAGTCACCTAGGCCTGGAACAGACTCATAAGTAAATATAGAAAGGCAAATGATTAAGTCCAAAGCATGTTTTGGTGCTGCGTCATAGTGGTCTCCATAAGGAAACACCATGAAAAAAAATGGGAAATTATAAAATATACTCTTGAATAATCAATAGATCACAAGAAATTAAGAAAGTAATTAGCTACTAAAGAAAAATAATACTTTTAGTACATTATGCCTAGCATAATGCCAGGGATAGATGCCCTGTATATTGTTATGGTGTGTGTCTAGATGTCTCTCCAAAGCCTCATGCAGTACTGGAGGTGGGCTTTTCAGAGGTGGCTGAACCTAGAGTTTGTGATTGATTTGTGGTCCAGTGCCTGGATTAAGGGTATCAGTGACCCACCTTCCCTAGAGCAGGTCGCCTGCATACAAATATTATTATATTTGGTGTCTTCTGTGCTTTGAACTGTTGCTCCTCTGCCATGTGTTACCCTGCCTTGGAGCCAGCAGGTTGTGGATTGAAACCTCTACAAGCTTTGAGCTAAATAAATCTTTTCTCCCTTAACTTTGGGTATTGGGCAGTTTTTCTCAGCAGTGATAGAAAAGTAAGTAAAAGAGACACAAAGCCTATCGTTTCCCTTTCCTTTTTTTATATGCCACTCTGCTGAATGGGTTAGGCTGATGAAGCTCTGGACAGTCAGCAGGACTTCCATTAATTATGACCTATTCATAATTCAGTTTTAAGGTTGAAGCTACAACGAAGCCTACAGAGAAACCTAAATTGTATTATGATCTAATACCATAACATTCATCATATTAATCAATTCATCATGAAAACAAGGCCCAGGGAGAACTAGATGTTTTTGCTAACAGAAGAAAGGAGCTTATCAGAGAAGCAACCAGTTGATATTTATAGAATGTAGGACTGAAAATATAATCATTATCATGTTCTATTTTATTTTCTAAATAATGGTAAAAATCCATGCAGTAAACACTATATTTAGAAAAAAGGGGTGTTGTCTGGCCACCATCTGCTGCATTCACTAGATCCTTCTGGAAAACGCAAACAACAATATAAACAAAGAGGTTTTATTTCCTGATTCTAAATGTCTGGAAGGCTGAAGTCAGATACAAGGCTGGGGAACCAGACACATGATCAGGTGTAATATGTGATAGGAAGAAATACCTGCTCAGGGGCACAGAATTGGTGACAGGGAGAAGACAAAAACAATTCAATTCTCAGCTTCAACATGTAGCCCAACAGCGTTTCTCAAATTGTTGTACCAGCACTACTACCCTACTGTATGCAAGATGATTTTAGGTGGTACTTGAATGATGTTTCAATTTTAATAGTTATGCATTTTGTATGGAAGGTCACTAGAAGATTGGAGCAATGATTTTTTTTATGAGCAGAATATATTTGAGGGAAAGAAAGCTCCTGTCCAAGAGAAGGACAGGAGGGGGGCCTGAGCGTGTTGTTCCCAGGGAAACTGTCTCTTCTAGGGACTTTTACAGTGTAAAACCATGTGGGGCTAAGGAACTCACTTAGGTGGATGTGGGGTGGGACAAAACTATGGTCAACCTATGGGATTACAAGCGCCATGGTGCAATGATTTTGTAAGTAGTATTGCTTAGCATATGGCAGAAATCATGAAGATAATACACAAATGATTGAGGTCTGCAAAGCACAGATTATATGAAGATTTTTAAAAAAACTTTTTTATTGCTCTATATATTGACACACATTAATTGCACATTTTAGTAGGTTTCACTGTGACACTTACATACATGCATATATATTGCTCATTAACCATGCTCAACCCGCCTTTTTCTCTCTCTTCCCTCTCTGCCATTCTGCAGTCTCTAAGAGTCCCTCTTTTATTTCCAGGTTAGTGTTTTGCTTTTCTTTTCTGTTTTATTACATGAGAGACATCAAGCAATGCTTGTTTTTCCATATCTAACTTATTTTGCTTAACATGATGCTCTCTGTTTCATCCACTTGCCCTCAAATTATAGGATTTCATTCTTCTTTATGGCCATTGTGTATATATGCAATGTATTCTTTATCCATCCACCTGTTGATCAACACTTAGGTCATTTCATATCTTAGGTACTGGAAATAGTGCTGCAATAAACATAAGTATGTAGGTACACCTATAGTACCATAATTTCATATAAAGATTATTAAAACCAGTCAATATGGGGTTTGAATTCTAATACAGATGATTCCTACTATTTATGTTTTTCAGTCAAGTCATCTTCATTCTTCAAGCTTACAAATCTTAGTTTATAAAATGAAGACAGCAGTAGCTGCCTTCAAGATAGTTGTAAGAATTCATAATAATCATTTATAAATATGTAGTAAAACTAAAAATACATGTGCTTTATGACTCAGACATTGTACTTCTGATGCACATCCAATTTAAGTGGATTCTTAAAGACTCACAGATAAAATTTAATAGCCAGCTAGAAAGTGAGGCTTTCATTCTAGGTGTCTGCAAGTAAGTGGATGTTGTCATTAGCTACTTGAACTTGGAAGTAAATATTTTTCCAATGATGTGACAACTGAGCCCACAACTGTGGCCATCATCTTGATTTCACCTCTATAAGATACTGAAGTAGATGATCTAGCTAAGACATGTATGGCTTCTCAAACCAGTGAAACTACTATATGAGACAATGAATGTGCTTTGTTTTTCGGTACTGGGAATGATCAAACTCAGGACCTTGTGCTTGCCAGAGACACTTAAGCTGCTGAGCTATCTCCCTGTCCCTGTATTCTTTTAATCTACTAAACTTGTAGTAATATTGTTGCACAGTAATAGATGACTAATACAATGGAACAACAAGAATGGATTTTAGAGAAAGAAACCACACAAGAAGATGTACATATTTTATCACATTTATATGGAATTTATATATATATATATATATATGTATGATAGCATTATATATGCATATGTAAACAATAGCAAAGCTAATCTATGATAGAATTCAGAATAACCATCGTCATTGTGGAATTAATGAATAGAAGCGACAACAAGAAAGCATTTAGGGATCAATCATGGAAACGTTATATATCTCGATCTGGCCATTGACCAATAAAATGTATAATTTTCAAATCTCAAGTACATAACTGAAATCAGTGCATGTATTACATTGAAGTAAAAGTAAAACAAAATAAAGTGAATTTTCCTGCATCAAGATTATAATTCAAAAAATACAGCATACACTGTAAGAGGTTGCAAAACACAGGTTTTTCTTTAATAAATTATGCTGGCAAGACTGGCTTTCCACATGCTGAAGATTAAACTTAGACCCATATCTCTCACCATGCTCTAAACTAAAATTTAAATAGATCAAAGAGCTGAATGTTAAAACAGAAACACTAGGGACCGGGGAGATGGACCCATAGAATATACATCTCCCTGGCAAGTGCAAGGGCCTGAGTTCAATCTCCAGTTTCACCAAAAAAACCAAAACAAAACAGACACTCTAAATCTTCTGGAAGATAGATTAGGTAGAACACTTGAAGACATAGGTGTAGGTAGAGTTTGTGAACTAAACTCCAGTCTCACAGAAAATATTACAAAGAATCAACAAATAGGATCATATCACATGAAAAAGCTTTTCTGTACAGCAAAAGACACCAGAAACAGAGTGAAAAGACAGACCATAGAATGGAAAACATGACCAGCTATTCCTTAGACAAAGGACTAATATTAAGAATATATAAAAAAATTTAAAAAAAATGAAATTTCCCAAATTTAAAGACACAATCCAAAAATAGACATCTGAAATGAATTGACACTTCTCAGATGAAGAAGAGGAAATGACAAATAAATATATCAAAAATGTTCAACATTACTGGTCACTTGAGCAGTAATTAATACAACACTGAGATTCAATCTCAGTCCAGAAAGATGGCTATCGTGAAGAAATCTACCAAGGGGCCAGGGATATGACTCAGTAGAATAAGCGCTTCCCTGG
>PVKA01018024.1:14497-25933 GCA_004027165.1 Ctenomys sociabilis | reverse complement strand
TTATATTACAGTGATATATGTACATCCATGTTTGCAGAAGCACAGTTTGTAATAGCTAAATTTTGGAAATGGGCCATATACCCATGAATAGATGAATGGTAAAGAAAATGTGTTTTATATGTACAATACATACACCCTATACATCCTTAAAATAAAAAAGGAAGTGAAAATTGGATTAGTTCAAAGATTTGTTGCCATTGTTCTGGGTGTGTGTAATGGGAAACCCCAAACTGGGTGTGGGTAGTGCCAACCATTAGGCTTTCAGAATGAATGAAATAAAAGGAAATAGTGAAAGGCAGGCTACTGTTGCTTGCTGCTTACTGCCTGCTATTCCATGGATTATTTTACATACGGGCTGTCCCTCTGCAGTGACACTGTTTTTGAGTCACAAGAATGTGGCCTGAGACCTCTGCAAACTGTGAGTCAAAATTAACATTTCATCCTTCAAATTGTGAGTTTTACATATTTTGCCTTAGCAATGAGAAAAGTAACTAAGATACCAATATAGAAGGTATTAGAGCAGCACCTGCTCATGTATTATAATTATAATAAGCAGTGCTTTTCAAATGTTAAATCATTCCTAATAAATTCTAATAGAAAAAGAGATTTTCTATTTCTGAAGACATTGTCAAAGATACATGCTGTCTCAATTGTGTTGTCGCAATTCTTTAAGGAAAAATATGTTGGCAATAACAAAATAGCTGCTTTATATTTATCAGCAACAAGAGATAACTATAACATTTATCTTACTCAGTGATCTGAGGTTTGAATTCAGTGACTGTCTTCTCTGTAAATTTAATGCTGGCAAAGGAAATGGCATATATTTATACTCAGTATATAATTGGTCAATTGTTTTGAGTTGAATGGCTGTTTGATGGATAAATGAACGAGAGAGACAATGGCTAAATAAAGCCAGATCTTGGTAGAATGAGTAGCAGAATGTAAACACAGAAAGAGACAGGGAGTTGCCAGAAGCATGAGAGGCACTTGAAAATATGCAGTATTTTAGGGAGAGACTGGCTTCAGAAAGAAAGAAAGTACCAGATTTTGGCTGAGAATTTGTGACAGGTTAGAGTAAGAGAGTATCCTTCAAAACCAAAAATCTTCAAACCAGAAAATCCTAGAAGAGCTGAGATGTGCCTGTGTGGTATGAGGGCTGGAGGCTTGTACTTGCTTACTAAGCCTAACACTGAAACTCAGATGGAAGCCCAGGTGAGTACCAGATAGGGATCAGGGAACAAAGGAAATTTAAAGAAAGGTCCACATCATCTCAATAAGATGCTGATAGGGGCTGTATGCTGCTTTCACAGAAAGCAGGTTTTGATGTCTCTCATCAAGATTTTAGATTCAAACAGGTCAGCTTGCTTCTATCAGGGGTCAAAATTTAGGACCATTGAAAATGTTCTGAAAAATGACATTCGGCTATTAAATCCTATTTTTTCTGTGGTGCCAGGCAAGTCATTCAAACTGTCTAAACTTCCGTTTCCTCGTCTCTAAAAAATGCATCAGATATAACCCAATTTCATAGAATTGTAACAAAACACAAGATACAAAATCCCATGCACATATGGTGACAATGAACATTTACTGAGTTCTTCTATTCTTCCTACCCATACAAAAATGGCATTATATGTGATTCCACCATGTTGTCTCTTATAATACTCCAAAAATTAAACTTACTGCTATCCTTGTAGCCCAAAACCTTACTTTCACTTGATATATTTGTAGGAGCCACATTTTTCTATTTGAAAACCCACAGAACTTTTCATGGAGATTGATACTTGTGGTGGAAAAGAAACAAAATATAT
Source organism: Ctenomys sociabilis (assembly GCA_004027165.1). Taxonomy (NCBI): domain Eukaryota; kingdom Metazoa; phylum Chordata; class Mammalia; order Rodentia; family Ctenomyidae; genus Ctenomys; species Ctenomys sociabilis. The sequence continues at coordinate 24,125 of PVKA01018024.1, read as the reverse complement.
GAAATGAGGACTGTTCTCTAAAATTCAAACTAAAGGAATACTTTTACTGTTTATATTAATAGTCTTGTACCTACTTTTGCTTCATTGATTAAGTTATTATTTATTTATTGAACTGCATATTGAATATCTATTAACTGTTATGAGCATTAATATGTCCTAGGTAGAGAAAGAATAAAAAGTTAAAAATGAAAAGAAGTTGTGAGATCCAAGAAATTGATAATTGCTTAGTTAAGGTAAGTATTTAAGCAAATTGTCCTGGTAAGTTTATTAGTTTTGATGAATCAGCCAAGTGGATATAATATATAAGTATGTAAAATTAGAGAGACACTAGAGTAAAGATGTAGGGCTGGAGTAAGAGATTGGGACCTTTTAAAAAGAAATGAAAAATAATATTGAGAATATAGATGGAGGGATAGGAAGAGAATTTAGAGGAAAGGAAAAGGCTAAAGAAAGAACTTTGATGTATACCTACATTTTCAAAAGGAGCCAGTAAAAATTAAAAGGTATAATGACAAAAATGGGTGAATAAGAGGAGAGACAATGAACATTTATTGAGACCTTATGTGCATGGGATTTTGTATCTTGTGTTTTGTTACAATTCTATGAAATCAGGTTATGTCTGATGCATTTTTAGAGACAAGGAAATGGAAGTTTAGACAGCTTGAATGACTTGCCTGGCACCACAGAAAAAATAGGACTTAATAGCCGAATGTCGTTTTTCAGAACATTTTTAATAGCCCTAAATTTTGACCCACTGATAGAAGCAAGCTGACCTGTTTGAATCTAAAATCTTGATTAGAGACATCAAAACCTTAATAACTTGCTATTATACTCATTTTATGCTCTCTGAATTCCTTAGCCTAATCACTGAGGCCAATGACTTGGACAACTTTATGCTTCTAGAAAAATATAAATTTAGGCTCTGACACTCTGTTTGGCAGCACGTATACTAAGATAGATATACTAAAATAGACAAAATCTGAATATTACCTGGAAACTGTCTGTCTGTCTGTCTGTATATCTGTCTGTCTGTCTGAATATCTAGCTATCTGTGTGTGTGTGTGAGGTGGAAAAAGTCAAAATAGTCATCAAGATATACCCATTTTCACAAGACAGCTGTGGAAGTCTGGAAACAGAGAAATGTTTTCTATACAGTCGGATATCCACAAGTGTCTCCCTATGTAGAAGGCTCAGGGCAGAAGCAAAAGCATTGAACAGCATTTGATGTTATGGAAGGGACATTCAATTTGGAGTCACATATAGATTTTTTTTTTTTTTTTGAGAGAAACAGGACGGTTTAATTCAGTCAAGAGCCATTTGTTCCTTATTACAGTGCTCAACATGCAAATTACAACCACCTCTTAGTATAAAAAGGAGACCCGGCCACTTCCCTGGCATGAGTCTAGATGAAGGCATTGCTGGGGACCTGGACTGAGGAGTCTGGTAACGCCCTCACTCCCTCCTGCCAGTGACAGGTAAATCCTCAATGACTGGGAAATGGTCTCCATCTATCTGCATAGCCATTTACAGTACAGCACCATGGATTCACCAATGGACTTGATGTATTCTAAAGTTCATATCAAGAACTTTTTTGTTTGTTTTGAGACAGAGTCTTGCTATGTAGTTCAGGCTGGCCTTGAATTCACTATGGAGCCCAGACTGGCCTGGAACTTGTGGTGATCCTCCTGTCTCAGCCTCTGGAGCGCTGTTATCACAGGTATGCACACCTGGGTAAGCACTCATATTACTCAACCCGTCTTTGAGGATCCCAAAGGCACCTGGGTGTGTGGCAGTGCCTCGGTTGCTGACATTCACTGGAAAGTACTGAGATGTGAAGCGAGAGTGGCCCTGGGCATCCACACTGAGAGGGGCTTACGAGCGTGAGGTTTCAACACAATGCTCTGTGTCAGCTTGTAGGCTCAAAATGAACAATACAGGGAGATTCATGTTGCTTACTCCTAATTTCTAATTTTTTAGAAATGAAACATTACTTTTATGAAGAGAATTAAGCATTCTAACAAAAAATTAAAGGTAAATACAGAAATGTTTGGATCCTAAGAAAAGTTTACTGTGGCAGAAGTCAGGCAGACTGCACATAACCAGCTCTAAGTGACATTTCTTCCAAAGACAGCTTTTGCTAAGTTTCCATGTGGTTTCGGTAGCCTGAGTCTCCCCTTTGTCTGACTTTCGCACTGGAGTCACCGGAAGGAACATTGAGAACACTGGATAGCCGGCCCCAGCACACTCCTCTGTCCTCTACTTTCCAACATAAAGGGGAGCCCAGCCCAGACAAGAGCGAGCCCTGCTGTGTGCCCGCCAGCCCCTGCGTCCTCCTTTTACCCTCAGAGGCCCCAGCTCCAGTCAAAGTACAAGGGTAAGCGCTACTTTGGGTGCCTGACACAGCTGTTCCAAGCTGCAGCTTCAGAAGATGGACGTCTGCAGCTCCTTCTTGAACATGCCCTCAAAGTGCAGGTCCCTGGTCATGAGCTCCTCCTCCACGTCGTCCAGGACCCACTGGTGGTCTGTCAGCTCCAGGGCTTCCCACTCTGTCTTGAAAGCTTTGTTGATGTCCGCGGGCATCGCCATGGCAGCTCCCGTCATCTGCTCCTGCATAACTCGGGACTGGTCAGCAGCATTATCTTGGCCCAAAATCAGAGAGTAAATGCTCCGGAGCCCAAATACATTGAGAAAGTACCAGGATGCAGAACTCACCCAGGATGCATCTAATGTGAGTAGCTCGATTCCCTGCTGCAGCATGGGCTTAAAACGCAGTGTCAGTTGAAACGCGACCTTGGTTGTGACAAAGCCTGAGAACGTCATGTTGATCCATCCGCCAATGAGAATCATAGGGAGGACGTTCGTGACGTTCCCCTTCATCATATCCGTGAGCATCGTGGGATCAGTCATAGGAGAAGGTGGCACTACTTTCCTTTTAGTTTTTTTGAAAAATCCATCTTCTGGGTTGTTGAAGTAATATTTCCGTGTCAAGAAAGACTGTTTGGGAATGTATTTTCCATTTTCCCGGAGGACTCTGCTTCGAATTAAGACTTGACTGTCAGACACTTGTTCCTGGGTGAGCTTCTTGTCGCTCTGCAATAGTATGGACCACATATAGATTTTTTTAATAGCTTCTCCCTAATATACTAGTAAGAACTTGTGTACATCTTGTCTTAGCTCTGACTTTTAATTTTATGTGTATAAATTGGCATTAATCTCCAAAGTCCCTTTTAACCTGAAAATCATGTCACTGTAGAAATATTAAATCTGTCATATAAGGAAGAGTTTGCTTAAAACTGTTCCTCATATACGTATAGGAATCCAAGTTCAACAATAAAGGAGAATTGCTTAATGTATTGTCTGGAAAAGCTTAACTATGGGTGTTGAGTCAAACTACCATGGGAATTTATTTTAAATTTGCTCTAAAAATAATAACATATATATCATTTCCAAGGCCCAAGTTTTTCTACTTCTGCTCTTCCAAACAATTCAATTTTATTCTACAATCCAATGCAGTTGTTAATATTCAGACCTGCCCAGCTGCTTTCTCTGCCCAGATCTGTACCCTCTGATCCTATAGATTGTGAAACACAGCCTTTCAAATAAAATTACTGTCTTCAAACCATTGTGTACTTTTTTATTTTCTTCTTTGGCAATAGTAGGGAAGAAAAAGCAGAGGGAGCAAAGAAAACTTTCTCCGGGTAGATGCAACCAAATGAGAGTTCTCAGAAAGCTTATTCTTTATGCTGGTTACTAAGATAAATGTTCTGGGCTACTAACATGTATACAAAGTACACATGTTTGAGTTTTTTTTTTTTTTTCTTTTTGCAGAACCAGGGATTGAACTCAGGCCCTTGTGCTTGCCAGGAAAGAACTTACTCCACTGAGCCATCTCCCCAGCTCCAAAAATTCAATTCCTGGTTCCACCAAAAAAAAAAAAAAAACCAGGAATTGGCTTTTTGGTGGAACCAGGAATTGAATTCAGGCCCTTGTGCTTGCCAGGGAAGCACTTATTCCATTGAACCATCTCCCCCACATGTTTGAGTTTAAGAGTAAATGGGTATTAGCTGGGTGCCTGTTTATTTTCTAAAGTGAAAAATTAAATACTTGCTAGCTAGTGCAACACATGATGACTTTGATTACAAAGAATGTATTACTTAACAAGTAGACTTTGTCAAGTCTACTTAACAAAAATGAATTTGGCCCAGATCTGATTCCAGATCTTTGGTCATGGATCAGTGTTTTCTTGTTGTTTGGTTTCAGTCTCTCCCAGTATACAATGAGATTTGGATCTTCTCCTAAAAAACACAACATGCCAGACACATATGTGCTATGGTTTGTGTAGTATGTCAAATCATCACTGCTTGGGGTCTTCGCTACATGGAAGATTATTAAAGGATTTGGTACACAAGATGTACAAGAGTATTACTCAGTTATAAAGAATGATAAACTTGAAGCATTTATATTGAAGTAGATGACACTTGAACATATACCCATAAGTGAAATAAACCAGACACACACAAGCAAATATTGTATAGTCTCCCAAGCATAAGAAATCAAAGGAAGAAATACAAATAGAAATGTGTAACAACAACTAAAATGTATTTAGGCAAATAGTTAGGGTAAACTGAAATGCATATGTTCCAGATTACTAATCAGCTTCTCTTCTGGATAGTTGACAACCTAAGTTCACAGACCAAAGTTGGAGAAATGGATGGGCTGCAAGTTCAGCCAACATTTTGGCTCTAGCCTTTCAAGGTCAGCCAAGACTCAGGACATAGAAGAACCCATACTGTACCAGCATGGAACTCAGTTGTGCCCCAAATTTTCTGATCAAGGAGATTATGGAGCCACAGAAGAATGCGATAGATGATCTAACGGTATGCCTAAGAAGAGTCACATGGAGAGAAAGCTTTCTCTCAGGCTCTCACAGAGAGTAAACTGGTCAAGCAATGGCTGTGACTCATCCACACATGGCTGACACAGATCTACAGAGTGAGTTACAGGATTACAAGATAAACCTGGAGGGGACTTGACTGATCTCATCAGATACAAAAGTTACATTTTTTGTTATACAGGTCTCACTTTATCTCAGTCTTAACTATCCATCAGAAAAGTATAAAAATGAGGTACATAAAATAAGGCCATAATAATAAGCTGACCTGTAATTGCTGCATAATTCTATGAGAAGAAAGATTCGCACTAATGTTTGGACATGATATTCTGTCGGCTTCTTGTACTATGGACAACCACTAGGAAGCTAACAAAGTGGAAAGTATTAATTATTGAAACTATACTACAATTCAGCTTTAAAAATATAAGATACATTTTTAATTCCTTGATTAGAGGCATCTGCTCCAATAGTGTTTGTAAGTAAAATATCATGTATGCATCTTGTATGACAAAAAACCACTATGAAAAAAATATGCAATGTATTAATTATTAAAAAAAAGATTTAAAAGAACTTCAACTTTATCTTAGTTCTTAGCCCCTGCCTTAGATTTTATAACTAACAATCTGGGTAATTGAAGAAATCACTTCATCAGTATAGAATATTCTTTTCTTCACTTATAAAAGAGGACTATATGACTCCTAAAGTCATGTCCAACTTGGAAATACAAAGAAATAAACTTCCAATTAGAAAATCCTAGCTCCAGATCTTATGTAACATATGCAGAGAAGATATATTCATGCTCCAAATAACTTCACATCTAGAATGAAAAATAGATGTAAAGTAATTGATCACTCATATCTTCTCTGGAATTCTTAGCCTAATTCACAAAACATTTTTATTTTATTTTATTGAAGAACAAATAGCAATGAGAGTTTCAAATCAAATCAGTAGGACAGATTCAACAATAATACATTGCACATTGTTTTCGTAGTGGCTTTTTGTTGTACAAGGTGCATACATGATACTGTATCTACAAACAATATAAGAGCAGATGCTTCTAATCAATGAATTAAGAGAATGTAGCTGTATATCTTTTTTAAAGCTGAATTATACTACAGTTTCAATAATTAATAGTTTTTACATTGTTATCTTCCTAGTGGTTATCCATAGTACAAGAAGCAGAAAGGATATCCTGTCCAAATACTAATAGTGCAAATCTTTCTTCTCATAGAATTATGCAAAAGTACTGCATATTTATCCTAACTGTACTGTTTATACAAATACAAAATGGTTCTCCCTTTGTATTCACTTTTTTTTGTTTAGTCCTGTCAAAGATGGGTATTCTATTGGCATTCAATTATTATAAGTACTTGAATTCAGTGAAACAATCCAACACAGTCCAGAGGTCCACAATAATAGTGGGTTATCTGAAGAAGTTGTTGAATACAGCCATTTACAGCTCAGCTTATTATTATGGCCTTATTTTATATACCTCGTTTTATACTTTTCTGCTGGATGGTTAAGACCAGGATAAAGCAAGACCTGTATAACAAATAATGTAACTTTTGTATCTGATGAGGTCAGTCAAGTACGCTCAGGGTTTATCCTGTAACCCCGTACCCTCATGTGTAGATCCTTTGTTTGTCAGTGTCAGCAGTGTGGATGAGTAATGGCCATTGCTTGACCAGTTTGCTCTCTGTGACAGCCTGAAAAAAAGCTTTCTCTCCATGTGACTCTCCTTAGGAACACTATAGATCATCGATCACATTACTCTGTGGCTTCATAATCTCCTTGATCAGAAAATTTGGGGCACAACTGAGTTTCATGATATTATGGTACAGGCTCTCCTATGTCCTGAGTCTTCACTGATCTCGAAAGGCTAGGGCCAAAATGTTGGCTGAACTTGCAGCCCTTCCTTTTCTCCAATTTTTGATCTGTGAACTTAGGTTCTTAACCATCCAGAAGAGAAGCTGATTAGTACCCTGGAACATACGCAGTTCAGTTTACTCTAAGTATCTGACTAAATTTTTTACCTATTGTTATACCTTTGTATTTGTATTTCTTCTTTTGATTTCTTATGCTATGAAGAGTATACAACATTTGCACATGTGTCTGGTTTATTTCACTAATGAGTATATGTTCAGGTGTCATCTACTTCAATATAAATGCTTCAAATTTATCATTCTAATAGCTGAGTAACACTCCATTGTATAAAAATACCACATCTTTTTCAACCATTCCTCATGTGATGGGCATCTTGGTTTTTTCCAAGATTTGGCTATCACAAATTGTGCTGCTATAAACATAAGTACACATATATCACTATAATATGACCTTTTCAGTTCCTCCAGGAAAGTTCCCATTAGGGGGATAGCTGGCTTGAATGGGATTTCAAGTTCTAGTTTTTAAAGGAGTCTCCACACTGATCTCCACAGTGGTTGTACCAGTCTACACTCCCACCAGCAGTGGAGAAGTGTTCCCTTTTCCCTACATCCTCTCCAACATGTGTTGTTGGTTGATTTCTTAAAGATAGCCATTCTTTTTGGAGTGAAATGTTTTCTCAGTGTTGTTTTAACTTGCATTTCATGGATGACTAGTGATGTGGAGCATTTTTTCATATATTTATTTGCTTCTTTAATTTTATCCCCTGGGAAGTGTGCGTTTATCTCAGATGCCCATTTCTGGATTGGGTATTTAAATTTGAGGGTCCTAATGTATTTAGTTCTTTATAAATTCTAAAGAGCAGACCTTTGTCTGAGTGCTTATTAGTTAAGATTTTTTTGAAATTTGTGGGTTGTCTTTTCACATTGTTGACAATTTCTTTTGACATGCAAAAACATCTCAAGAAGAGTTGATCCCAGTTGTTAATGATTTGCAATGTTTCCCATGCAAATACATGTTTATTCATGAACTCTTTGCCTACCCGAAGGTCTCAAGAGTTCCTTCTACTTTCTGTTCCAGGGGATTTAGTGTTTCCATTGTAATGTTTAGATCTTTAATCTATTTTGACTTCAGCTTAGTGATGGTGATAGACTTGGATCACGTTTTAGTTTTCGGCATGTAGAGAGCCAGTTTTTTCAGCACCATTTATTAATGAGGTGCTTTCTTCCAGTAAATATGTTTGGCCCCTTTGTTGAAGATCAGGTGGCTGCATATGTTCATAGAGACCTCTGCATCTTCTAATCTATTCCATTGATGCTCATGTCTATTTCCTTGTCAATACTATGTGATTTTATCACAGTGGCTTTGTAGTATAAGTTCAATTCAGGAATTGTGATACCTCCTCCCTTGTCTTTGTTGGCCAGGATTGCCTTTGCCATTCTAGGTCTTTTCTGATTCCAAATAAATTTTAGGAACGATTTCTGTAGGTCTGGGAGGTATGTTGGTAGCAGTTTGATAGGGATTGTGTTTAATCTGTACAGCAATTTTGGGGGTATGGCCATCTTCACTATTTTGGTTCTTCCTATCCAGGAGCAGGGAATATCTTTCCATTTGCTAAAATCCTCTATGATCTCTTTGCTTAGGGTACTATAATTCTCTGTGAAAAAATCCTTGACTTCCTTGGTTAAGTGAATTCCGAGGTATTTCTTTTTCGGCGGTGCTATTGTAAAAGGTTTTGTTTCTATTGTTTCCCTCTCAATGTGTTTGTTATCTGTGTACAGGAATACTATTGATTTATTTTCTTCTATTTTATTTTATTTTTATTTTATTGAAGTACAAATATCAATGAGACAGTTTTAAGATACCTTGACAAGATGGATTTGATAAATACATTGCAAACTGTTTTCATAATGTTTTGATATCATAGAAGGTGCATACATGATATGATACTTACAGACATTATTATAGTGTATGTCTCTTATCAGTAAATTAAGAGAGTGTAGCTGTTTGCATATCTTATTTTTTATTCTTATTTTTATTTTTTTAAATTTATTTATTACAGAGTCACGCTACACATCATAGATTCTTTTTTTTTGCGGGTGGGGGGTCAGCTCAGCCCGCCCTGGGGGGAGGGTCTGGCATGGCATGTGGTGCTGGGGATCAAACCGAGGTCCCTGAGAGGCGCTTTAGACTGCTGAGCTATCTTGCCAGCCCCATGTCTTATTGTTTATACCTGAATTACATCAAACATTCAATAATTAATACTTTCTACCTTGTTATTTTCCATAATTCTAGAAGACAACATAATATCCTGTCCAACCACCATTAGTGCAAATCTTGCCTCTCATAGAATTATGTAGAAGCACGGCGTTATCTATCCCATCTGTACTGTTCATACACACACATCATGATTCTTCCTTTCTGTACCCCTTCATTTGTCTACACCTGTCAAAGATGGGCACTCCATTATTATTGATTTTTGAGTATTGACTTTGTATCCTGCTATGCTACTGAATTTGTGTATCATTTCTAGTAGCTTCTTCATGGAGTTTTGTGGGTCTTCCAAGTAAAGTATCATGTCATCCACAAATAGTGATAATTTAACTTCTTCTTTACCTATTCTTATTCTCTTTATTTCTCCCTCTTTTCTAATGGCGGTTGCTAAGGATTCCAAGACTATATTGAATAGGAGGGGTGATAGAGGACATCCTTGTCTTGTACCTGATTTAAGAGTAAAAGATTTCAGTTTTTCCCCATTTAGGATTATATGAGCTTTTGGGTTGTCATAGATGGCTTTTATCAAGTTAAGATAGAGTCCATCTATTCCAATTTTCTGTAGGACCTTGAACATGAATG
>PVKA01018024.1:0-14397 GCA_004027165.1 Ctenomys sociabilis | reverse complement strand
GGTTTTTAGATTTCAGTCTATTAATATAGTGTATTACATTTATAGATTTTTGAATATTGAACCATGCATCCCTGGGATGAATCCAACCTGGTCATGGTGTATGATGTTCTTGATGATTTTCTGTATTCTAATTGCTAGGATTTTATTGAGTATTTTTGTATCTATATTCATGAGGGAGATTGGCCTGTAGTTCTCTTTTGTAGTTGTGTCTTTTCCTGGTTTTGGAATCAGTGTAATACTTGCTTCTAGAAATGATTTTGGGAGGGCTGCTTCCTTTTTATTTCACTGAAGAGTTTGAGGAGTGTAGGGTTTATATATTCTATAAATTTCTTGTAGAATTCAGCTGTGAAACCATCAGGACCTGGACTTTCCTTTGTAAGCGGACTTTTTATTACATTTCATATTTCGTTGGCTGTTATTGGGTTATTGAGAGTAGTTCTATCTTCTTGATTCAGTTTTGGTAATTTGTACCTTTCTAGAAATCTGTTCATTTCTTCTGTGTCTTCTATTTTGTGAGTGTAAAGATTCTTAAAGTAGCCATTTATAATCTTCTGAATTTCCACAGTGTATGTGGTGATTTCACATTTTTCATGCCTCATTGCTTGTATTTGAATTTTTTCTTCCCTCTTTTTGATTAGGTTAGCTAGGGGCTTATTGATTTTGTTTAGTCTTTCAAAGAACCAACTTTTTGATTCATTGATTCTTGGAAGTGTTTTCTTCATCTCAATTGAATTAATTTCTGCTCTAATCTTTATGATTTCTTCCCATCTTTGGGCTCTGGTTTTGGTTTACTATTTCTTTTCTAGATGTCGGAGGTGTAACATTAGGGTGTTTATTTGTTCCTGTTCTGTTTTCCTAATGTGTGATTTTGTAGCTATGATTTTCCCCCTGAGAACTGCTTTCATTGCATCCAATGAATCCCAATAAGTTCTGGTTGAATTTTCATTGAATTGTAGATATTGTTGAATTTTTTGTTTAATTTCACCTGTGACCTATGGATTGCTGAGTAGGGTATTGCTTAATATCTATGTATTTAGTGGGTTTTTCTGGTTTCTTTTGTCGATTATTTCCATTATATTGCACTGTGGTCAGATAATATGCGTGGGATAATTTCTGTTTCTTGCATATACTTAAGCATGACCTATGGACTAGTGTGTGGTCTATCTTAGAAAATGACCCATGTGCAGCTGAAGAAAATGTTTATTCAGCTGTGGTTGGGTAGAACACTGTGTATATGCCCACAAGATCCATTTGTTCCAAGCTCTGGTTCAGATCTGCTACTTCTTTGCTAATTTTTTGCCTTGTTGACCTATCTTTTTGAGATATGTGTGTATTAATGTCTCCTGTTAAGATTGTGGTCTTAGATATTAGATTTTTCATGTCCATCAAGATTTGACTTACATACTTGGGTGCTCCTATGTTTGGTGCATAGATATTTATGAGTATTACCTCTTGCTCTTGAATTTTTCCCCTGACCAATATATAGTTGCCTTCTTTGTGTTGTTTGATCCTTCTTGGTTTGAAGTTGAGACTGTCTGAGAACAGAGTTGCTACTCCTGCTTTTTTCTGAGGTGTTGGGGCATGTAGTATTGTTTTCCATCTTTGACTTTGAGCCTATGAATGTCCTTTTGAGTTAAGTGTGTTTCTTGGATACAGCATATTGTTGGGTTTTGTTTCCTAATCCACTGTGCCAGTCTATTTCTCTTAATTGGTGCATTGAGTCTATTGTCATTGATGATTATAATTGAAATGTGTTGACTTATGATTGTTATGTTATTTACCTGTGATTGTTTTCTCCTTTTTTGTCCTGTGTTTAATTGTTTGCTCTATTTTTTGGGTTCCTTCTATTCTCATTCGTGTTCTGGTCATTGTGGTCCCTCTCTAGAACTTCTTTTATTAGCCTGTGTAGGGATGGCTTTGTCATCATGAAATTCTTTAATTGTTGTTTGTCATGGAAGTATTTCACTTCTCTATCAAACTTGAAAGAGGGTTTTGCAGGGTATAGTGTTCTCAGCTGGAATTTGTTTTCATACAGGAATTGAAGGACTCTGTTCCATGCCTTCATGGTTTGTGAAGAGAATTTGGCTGTAATTCTGATGGGTTTTCCTTTGATTGTGATCCGCTTATTTTCTCTAGCAGCTTTCAGTATATTATTCTTGTGGTGGTTTTCTGGGATCTTGACTATTATATGTCTCGGTGTGTTTTTAGTTGGGTTGAGGTTATTTGACATTCTGTATGCTTCAGTTACCTGAATGTTAGATTGTTTCCTCATATTTGGGAAGATTTTTGCTATTATTTCTGCCCATATTCTTTTTATATCATTTGTATTGACTCCGTCTTTCTCACTGATGAGTATTAATCTACATATTATTCATCTTGGCATCATCTTGCAGGTGATGGATTATTTTTTCCTGCATCCTCATTGTTTTTAAGAGATCCTTTCTCACCTTTTCACTAGCTGCACCTGCGTCATCAAGATCTGAAACTCTGTCTTCGCTTTCACTCCAACAGTTCTGTAGACCCGTGATTGAGATTTTATGTTCTTCTATATCTCTTTGACTCTGCTTCATTGGATTTATTTCTTTCTTGTATTGCTCATTCAAGGAATCTGTCACATTTCTAATCTCCTCTATTTTTTTAATCAATGTCTTCTTTAGTGGTAGGTATTAATTCTTTTACTTCAGAGTTTTTTCCAAATTGGGTTTCCTCCATATATTTCCGTAATTGATTTTCTACTTCAGATGCTATGATTTCAAAGATTTTTTTATTTCAGAAATTATTTCTGCTCTGAGTTCCTCTTTACCTTTCTACTGTTGTGTCTTTGCTTGTGTTGCTGTAAATTCATATATTTCAGCTGGAATAGTGTTCTCTGCACTTGTTCTGGGTGGGTATTGGGTTCCCCCCATATGTTTCTGGATTTGGTTCATTAGTTCAGATACTATGTATTCAAAAATTTCTTTTCTTTATTTCAGGCATTAGTTCTGATCTGGGCTCCTCTATGCCTTTCTGCAGTAGTTTCTTTGCTTCTCCCTCTGTTAATTCATTCATTTCTGCTGAGCTAGTGTCCTCTGCAGTTATCATTGTTGGGTTCAAGGCCTGAAATTGCATTTTGCTCCTTGTGTTTGTCATTTTGTATAGCCCTGACCTCTGAACTTTGGTGTAGAGCTTTGGTGCAGTTACAACCTTAGTGCATAAGGAGATTCAGGTGCCGATCTATTAAGTTTGAGATTATCCAGTTATGCCTGGCCTTGATCTAGGTGTTGTGTTCAGTTCCTTTTTCCTGCGGCCTTTCTGGCACAACTGTGAGCCTGTGGTTCTCCTCTGTTGTGTCCCTGACCCAGGGAGCACTGGGGAGTGCAGAAGCTCTCCCACACACTCACTGGGCTGTGCTGGGCTTGATCAGGGGCCAGAAGATTTACAAAACTTCTCACTGGCTAGGCAGGCTTGGGGCCAGGGGCTCCAGAGAGTTGCATTGCGGGACAGGTTGGGGTGGATAGTCAGAGAGTCTCAAAAATTCTCATTTGCTCGGAGGTCTTGGGAATGTGGGCCTAATTCACAAAATCTTGACCAACTCTTCAATTACAAAATCCCTTTGAATTCCCCATTTTCTACTGTATTGTGTAATTAACCAAATACATATTGACATGTTATGTTTTAAGCACAACTATACAAAGGCACCTTGTTTAGTTTTCTGTCTTAACTTCTTTGCTCTGTATTCCCATCTAGCTGCAACCTTGCTTCTTGAATGTTTGAATGTATCTTAACTATTACATTACTAACACAATGCAGTGCATCTGCTGTTCTCCAGGTGGACACTAAGGTCCTGGAGGATAAATACTAAGTTTTGATCATTTCAGATCCCTTCATATGGGACCTGTTGCATGTAAGATTATTAATAAGTACTAAACAAAATAACAAATATATAATTAGATGGGCAAAAGAAATCCAATATAACATAAAAAGTGATCAGTGTCATAAGTGGTAGTCATATAATACAAGAGAACATCAAACTTCTGTCAAATTGTGACTAGTGGAATTAAGTTTCAATTGTGCTATTTAATAGTACTGTTTGAAGTGTGTTTGGAATAATTTGAAGGGGAAGGCAAATCAGGTCATTTGAATTATGTAGAAAAGTATGTCAAGAGAGTGAGAAATAATCCAGCTTGGATGTTCCATGGAGGTTGATGAAATATTAAAGAGGGAGAAGGGCAAGGTTCATTGGCATTCAGATTATAATGATACTTGAATAGCAAGTTGAGGGTTTTGAGTTTTCTTCTTTAAGAAATGAAGAGCATCTGGTGGCTTCTGAACAGAAAGAAAACACTTCAATCAAGGATGTGCTTCATGAAAAGCCCTGTAGAAATGGCCCAGGAAGGAGTGAGGATTTCTGCAGCAGTATGAGAGGCAAGCTCTGAGGCCAGAAGACAGACTGAACCTTGGTATTAAATTAAACAAACATGGCCTTTTAGCATGCTTGAGACAAAAAATATATCATAATGTAGTAATAGACACATATAGCCTCATTAATTTATTTCCAACAATCATTCTACCCATGGCCCACACATGTAGTGTCAATCCCTTTGCAAGATTAACAGGAGACTATAAACTTTGAGTTTTCCTCAGAATGTGCTCCTATGCTGTGAAACTTGATCTGTATATCTGTGGGTGGTTCCCTTAGCTGTTGGGGGAAATTTTCCTGTTTTAATATTGCCCTCTAGTGGTCTTTGTTTTTCTCACAACCAGTGGTACCTTTATCCCATCCTTACAAAATTGCTCTTCAAGAATTGAATTTCTATCATTTTTCTGCTTTGCTTCTACCTCGTTTCTCTCCTTCCTTCATCCCATGATGAAGTGGAGTGAGTGAAGCAGGCAGAACAGCAATTCATTTGTCTAATATTATAGATAAAAAACAGTATCTAAAAAAGATGAAGTAATATTTCCTAGTTTATCTATAAAACTAGTGAATGAGAACTCAAGCTATATCTTCTGCTACAGATTTTCTTTTTCCTTTTTGGCCCAAACGGGAATTGAACTCAGGCCCTTGTGCTTGCCAGGGAAGTGCTTATTCTACTGAGCCATCTCCCCGGCCCCTTTAGAATGATTGAACTCTTTTTCTTTTTGCAGAACCTCAAGCTATATCTTCTGACCTGGAACTCTGGATTGCATTCCTCCTACCTTTCTTTTTTCTGAACCTCCATCTTTCTCACCTTTTCGTTTCTCCTTCCCTTCCAAAAATGTCAAGTGCCAAAGGGCAGAGTTAAGAACTCCCAGCCTCTTATCATAGGTCTAAAAAGTTATAACTGAATGTGACTTAAATAGTTGATAGAGTAATATTGAATGTCCTATGTCCCCAAGGACATAGGGTAATTTGTCTCCCAGGAAAAAGAAAATGATTGTAAGTGATTGGAACACTGAGCACTCAAGCATAAATTTGAGGAAAAGGTCAGACGATTTCAGTGCAGCCTTTGTTTCAGGCAGAATACCTTGGTCTTTCATTCTTTACACAATTTCTGAATCTTGTAAGAAAATATAACTTCTAGGCGATGGCTATTTCTTCTTCCCACACACTGAACTATTTACTTTGTCAGCCAAGCCAAGAATATACTAATAACAAAACCTTTTAAGGTTTTGCAGGGTTATAAATTGAACCTCAGGCTAAATGTGGCCCCAAAACTTCTGGATGCTTGGTCTCCTGGTGCTGATCTTCATGTGAGGAGGGTAGATGTTAAGAAAATAATTCAAAAATAATAAGACAGATTCCTGACATCTGGACCAACTTAGGTAAATCAATATGAAGACTCTCCTCCTTGTTTTGTCTTTTTCACTCCACCTACAGGGCTAGAGTTGCAGTGGGAAGCAAATGCTTGTTCACTGAATTCTATTTATACACTGATATCCAGAATATTTTCAGGGCTGGTTGCAGTTCTATTGAAAACATTCAGACTAACACATGTTAACCTCAAATCGTACACAAATTCTCATACTTCTTCCAAATAAGACTCCTTCTTTTCTTATATTTCATTTGCATGTACATATTAATTTCAGCTCCTTATATGTATGAAGTTCTCAAGAACAAAGCTCTTGGCTTGTGCAGTAATTTAAGAGGAAAATAAAGAGAAGAATTCATCTGTTTATTTTGCAAAAGAAAAACATATGGGGAGACTGAACAGGTCAATGGATACAGCACTTTTGTTATTGCTCTCATTCCTCTCAGGTAATGTAATTAAAGGAGTACAAAAGTCTCTGGTGCATTGCAGAGTCATAAGCAACATTTTCATTAATAAATCTCATTGCTTATTGACATTTCATACACATTTTCTTCAAACTCAGGATTCTGAGACCCAAAGAACTCACAGGACCAACATAAAGCATTGTTCTCACTCCTGTAACAAGTTCCCATTCTGAGGAAAAATTTCAATATAGGTCATTTTTATTCTACAAAAAGTGGACTGTTCAGGGGAAGAGAGAATCCTGGAAGTTCCTGTGACAATAGGGGCTTTCAGGGTAGGATTCACCAAGACTCCCGTGATGTGTGTGTGTGTGTGTGTGTGTGTGTGTGTGTGTGTGTGTGTGTGTGTGTGTGTGTGTAAAGCTCAGCAAAGCTTCTGCACAGATGGTGAGAGTAGGCTGGATTCATCAGGTCCCCCTAGCTATTCAGTGTCTGCTTGCATTCTGTGATGGTTGGATAGGCTGATACAAGTCTTCAGGGCTTTCCCCTCATTGTCATTTTTAAAGTATCCCTCAAGTATTGGTTACTGACAACAGCCTTATGTTGTAATTTTGATACTCTGCCTTCAAAGTTGTCACTTCTGCTTCCCATATGTACTTTCAATAGAATTTTTAAACTTCTGAATTTCCTTTTATGTACCTTTTCGTCTACTCTTCTTTTCTATCCTGAAATTCATGCTTTGTATCTTTTGTTCTAGTCAGATACCTTTTTATTAGTTTCTTCTGTAGACATGCTGATTGCTTTATTTGGTCAACTATCTGTTTAGCTCTAACTTCTTTATTTCCACCAAGAATCTTACTGATCTTTAAAAAAATCTACTATTTTTATCCTTCGGATATGTGACTTTTGATTTCCTTGTCTTTGATGTTCCACTGAGTTATGTGGTTTTAGAATTATTTTATTGTCATGTTTTCTAATATGTCTGTGTTTTGCTCATTTGTTTTTGATGTTGAGCTTTGAAGTTTAATTGTGGTTGAAGCCTTTAATTTAGTTGCTAGTATGAGGAACTCTTTAAGTAGAGGCTGCTTTTCAATGATTACTCTGGATGGAGCTAGTCCTAGGCTTTTCCGTCTGTCACAGAGTTCCACCACCTCCATTTATTTTTGAAGTGAGGCTGCAGTATATTTGGCTCAATATATAGTTCTCTTCAAAATTGACTAAAGCATCTTTTTTTTTTTGGATTTTAGGGAAGAGTATACAGGATGTTCAGGGTCTCACTACTATATTGGACTCATAGTGATCCACCTGTTTACAGCCTCACACATGCTGGGATTACAGGCACGTACCACCATGCACAGTCTCAACTAGCATGCCCCGGGTGCAGAACTGGCAAGGCAGGTCTGGGGATAGAACCCGTGGCTCCTGTGCCTGCTTGCAGGTGCTTTAATCCACTGGGCTATTTGACCACCCTTGGGGAACATTCTTATGATACCAAAGCATTCCAGATAGTGACATGCAGAGAAAACCAAATGAAAAAACAACTATATCAATTTGGCTATAGTAATAAAATCAACAATAAAAGCACCAAAGAGAAACTTAATATTGAAATATCCTATAAGTCAATAATGTACCCATCCATAACCATAGAAAAGAAATATATAATCATAGCAAAATCATTATAACAAACCAAGTATTTCCTATAATAAATAACTACTAAGGGAACGGCTTTACCTCCACAGTAAAACAGTATTCAACAGTAATAGCATAGAACTAACTAGCTCAACTTTTGTAAAGCTTAATGATTTTATTAATAAAGATAGAATTGTTAAAATTAGAGAATGAAACAGCAAAATTTAAAATATTATTCAATGGAAGGTGAGGAGAGAAAAATCACCTAGAGTGTTCTACTGAGGAATAAAAAGGAAATTACTAAATTACAGCAAATGAAGAGAATAAACAAAAAAGAAAACCAGAAAGCAAAAAGAGAGGAAAAAGAGAAATATGAGAAGAGAAAAAGTTAAAATGAGAAAACACCCAAACCCTCAAAATCCAATGAAGGAAAAACAAAGGGAGAAAAAAACTGAGTTTATAGAAATATTCGTTTGTTTTTTAACAAGTTATTTTTTCCAGAATCTGCATTCTTAGAAGCCAGCAAGCCACTATCATCTCTACCTACATTTATAGTCAGTGTGTTAGGAGTGGACTCTCTGCTCCAGGAGGCCCAATTTTTTTGCACCTCAGCCTGCCACAACCATTCAAACCAAGGCATACCCTTGCTCATGTTGATAGATGGGAGAAACAATCAGCCCTCTGGTCCCTACTGGATGAGGGTCCCAGGGCAGGAGTTCAAGAAGACATTTGACTTAATACCAACATTTTTATATCCAGCCTGCTTTGAAAGCCACACTCATAGTGCCTATTTCTCATTATGGAGGGCAAGACATGCTCAGGAAGTCTATGTATATTCTGTACCGTTTCTATTTGGCTATCTTCCACTCAGTCACTGTGGAAGGGTAATATTGGAAACCCAGAAGTGGAATTTTTCTGTAATTGTTTTGTGACTCAGTTTTAAACAACAAATCCCTTATAAAAATGGCACCTGATAAAACACTGTCTGGCAATATGGTGGGTTTCTTCTCCAGATAGGAGAACATAATTTAATAATGAACTCTGATGTGTGTTTAACTTAGTTTCAAAAATTGTTAGCACATGACTAATCTTACTTCATTTGTACTCTACTCTCCTTCCTCTCCCCAGTTCATGCTAGATTATTTTGAAGCAAGTTGTATAATTAGGATGCACATTTTAAAGATTAAAACATATTGAAAAATTGTCTATGAAATGGCTAAGCCATATGCTTCCATCAGCCGTGTTTTAGATTACTTTTTTTCCTGTTAGTCAATCTGAAAATTATCACACTGAAATTTTCATTATTCACAAATACCATTTTATTGTTTCAATTTGCATTTCCCTGGCTAGTAGTGAAATAGGGCATGTTTTTATTCCTTTAGAGTTTACATTTCTCTTTTTGTTAACTACATGTTCAAATCTTTTTTTTTGTGGAAACAAAAATTGAACTCAGGCCCTTGTGCTTGTCAGGGAAGTACTTATTCTACTGAGCCATCTCCCTGGCCCCAATGTTCAAATCTTTTGCTGAAAAACAGTAACCCTAATGTATGGTATTTGCATAAAAATAGATACAGAACTAATGGAGCAGAATAGGTAATCCTGAAACAAATAATAGCAAAATCATACATTGGAAAAAGGAAAGCCCATTCTGTGAATGATTATGGAAAGAACAATGAAACTGGATCAATATCTGTCACAATACCAAAACCAGCTTTAAAAAGCTGACAGATTTAAATGTAATAATTGAAATTATGAAACTACCAGAAGAAAATATATTGGAAATATCTTAGGACATTGGTCTGTGCAGTAATGCTTTGAATATGACCCTAAATAAAGCAAAAGCAAAAATTGGCACATAAGATTGCATCAAACTATAGGTCTTGTACAGCAAAGGTAACAATGAAAAGAGTGAAGAGATAACTGGGGTAATGGGAGAAAATTTTATTTATTGTTCATTTACTAGCGGATTCATTTCTGTCATATATAGAGAACTCAATTTGGTCTTGTAAAAATGTATTTAGTATGGGGTCTACAGTGTCACACTACACAGATCAGACTCATAGTGATTCTCCTGTTTTCAACCTTCCAAGCGCTGGGATTACAGGTGAGTGCCACCAAGCTCAATCTCAATAACTGTCTCTGAGCACCTCCAAGGTCAGGGCTGGCATGCCGCACAGGAGATAGAACCCCTGTCCCTGTGCCTGCCTAAGCAGGTGCTTTAGGTCACTGAGCTATCTGACCAGCCCTTAAGAACTCAATTTAATAGTAAGAGAAATATTACTAAAAGTGGGCTAAACTGTACATAAACATTTTTCAGAAGACATATAAATGCCAACAAGTATAAAAAATGATCAGTGTCACTAATCATTACATGCAAATCAAAATCACAATGAACTATCATCTTATTCGGAATAGCTATTATAAAGAAATACTGGCAGGGGTGCATAGAAAGGGGAATGGTTATATATTTCTGATGGGAATGTAAATTAATACAGATGTTAAAGAGAATAGTTTAACAGTTCCACAAATATCACAAAAAAGCTTAGAGTGGTAGAGAATATCTATAATCCGAGCCACCTGGAAGGCTGAGATAGGAGTATTTCAAGTTTAAGGATAGCCTTGGTCTAAGGCCCTGCCTCAAAATCAGAAGATAAAATAGGGCTTTGTGTGTAGCTGAGTGGTAGAGCACTTGCCTAGCATGCTTGAGGAACTGGGTTCAATCCCCAAGACTTCAAACAACAAACAAATCCTAGAAATGGAACTATCATATTTACAGTAGTCCTACTATTGGTATGCATCTAAAGGAAATAAAAGTAATATGTTGAAGAAATATCTGTATTCATATGTTTATTATAGCAGTACTTACAATAGCTAAACTTTGGGATCAAATTAGATATCCATGGGTAGATGGATGAATAAAGAATGTAAATATAATAGATATCCACAATGGAATATTTTCATCCTTTAAAAATGTAATTTTGTCGTTTATAGCAAGGGAACTGGAGGACATTGTATTAAATGAAATAGATTGGGGCTGGGTAGATAGCTCAGTAGAGTAAGTGCTTTGCTGGCAAGTGCAAGGCCCTGAGTTCAAACCCAAGTTTGGCAAAAAAAAAAAGAAAGAATGAATGAAATAAATCAGAAATACACACAAAAAACAAATACCACATGTTCCCATCAGTATGTGGAAGCTAAAAAGCTGATCCCAAATAACAGAATAGAATGGGGATAACAAAAGCCTGGGAGGAATGACATTAAGGGAGATTATAAAGAGGCTGGTTAATGGGTATAGGGATATGTTGAAAGAACTGGAGATTAGTTGAAAATGGTTTGATTACACTGGATGAACTAGTCTCTACAGCTTTGGGGAGATCTTTTCTCTATGTGGGCAGACTGAACCATACAAAGCCTTGGTGTTCCCTTTTACTGAATATTGTCCAAGCCACACTGACACTTTATTTTATTTTTTATTTTGTGCAAGGTCTCACTATGCACCTTGGATTTGTAGTGATCCTCCTGTTTTCAGCCTCTCTAGTTCTGGGATTACAGGCATGCACCACCATGCCCTGACTCCATTGCCGGTTCAGTGAATCTGAGGGAGGGGCTGGCATGGGATATGATGCCAGTGATCTAACCTGGGCCCCTGTACTTACCTAAGCAAGCACTTAGTCTGCTGAGGTATCTCACTGGTCCTCATTCCTTTATTTTTGTCTTCCCTTTTTCTCTAACTTCCATGGCATCACATTCCCTACTACTCACCCTCTGCTATGTCAACACTGAACTAATCTCAGATGAGTTACAACAAAACTGAGAAGGTTACTGTTCTGTACCCCAAATTCCATTTCTGCTATGCCTTATTAAAGACTGTATTTGGGATAAAACCCAATCACTTGATTAAGGCTTGAAACACGTAAGATTCCTATCACAATATCTAATTCAGTAATATGTATCCAAATATTCTCTGAGGCTCAACTCTTTCTGCAAAGGGCTGAGTTCACATTTTTTGTTTATTTAATTTAGATCAGTTTCTAAGTTTATCTCTCTATGAGCAAACAGAGGAGATGGTTTGATGTAGTGCTTTGACATATCTTCACAATAGCTATGCAAAATTTAATGCACTCAGAATTGACAATAATCAGCTTTATCATACTACATTTAGGTGCTATAAGATACCAGTAATATATACTTTTTTTTTCCTGTTTATTGAGAAAAACAGTGTTTATAAAGACTGTTGACCTTGTTCAACATTTATACAACTAATTCTGAGCAGATAACAACCCAGAAATTCTCTTGATTACAAACCCAGGGTTCTTTGCCTATTCATCTGTATTTACCTGAGTTTGTAGGGAATTCCCATCTATGGCTATTCTGTCTCTGTCCATTTGTGGGAGACTCACAAAGAGGAGAAATGCTAGTATAATGATCATTTGCCACCTTGTCCATGAAGTAGATAATAGAAGAAACTTGATTCAGGTTCTCCTGTCTGTGAATTGTCTTGGTCATAAGGGATAAAGGGGAGATGAAATACTCTTCTGGAGTACAAAGAAGCCTCCATTTGCTTGGGATTTGTAATGTCTTGAGAGAAACATCAATGGATAATGAATTAAGAATATGATCTCTGTCTCTATTAGTTTGCTAGCATGACCATGATGAAGTACTGTAGGCTGGGTGTCTTAAACCAAAGCAATTTCTTTTCTTAGTGTTGTAGAAGCTCAAAGCCCAACACAGAGAAAGACATTAGTCCATTTAGTTTTCCCTGAGGCCTAGGGCTTATTCAGTTCCCCATTTTGTCTTCATGTGGTCTTTTGACTATGAGTATACATCTCTGTTGTCTTTATTTAAAAAGGTCTTTTGTTTATTTATTTGGTAAAGGGTCTTGCTATGCAGCTTGGACTCAGTGATCCTCCTGTCTCAGCCTCTACAGTGCTGAGATTACATGCATGTGCCACCACACCTGGTTTTAGGATGGCAGGGTGCGTCTGGGTTCTGGGGCTGGCAAAGCATGCAGTACCAGAGATTGAACACCTTGTGCTTGCCAGTCAGGCACTTAGACCACCCAGCTCTCTCCCCAGCACTCTATTGTTTCTTTTTAGGTTCAAAATTCCCTCTTTATAAGGACACGAGTCAAACAACATTAGAGCCCACCCTAAGAGCATCAGTTTAATTCTTTAAATGTCTGTCCTCTAAATGAAGTGATATTCTGAGGTTCTAGGTGCTAATGCTTTAACATACGAATTTGCAGAGGAGAAACAAAGCTCATAACATAGTGATTTGTTCCTCAGAGCTTGAGGAAACTAGTTCACCTTTTAAATTTAAAGAACTAGCAACGTGACAAAGAGACACATAAATATTTTCAAGATTAACCATATGACCTGGATTAGGATCCAGTTTTTTCATCCCAGTTAGATCAATAGTTTCATGGTTGCTCCATAACAACCCAATGCTAGCAGAATCTTGGTCATACTTTCCTGCCGAATTTTCTCTTTTGTTCTTTTTGGCTGATATCTGATTCCTTGAGAAAAGTTTCAGCTCTTTACGTTCTAGATAGAAGTATGGCAAATAAAATTTTTGTCTATATCTATACCTATATAATGCGGATTGAGCAATTTTGTCTTTAGACAATGGCAATTATAAATATATGAATACACATTTTAGATTTCCCAGCATAGCCCCAGGTTCACATATTTATTCTTTTTTATTTTAGCTATTTAATAGAATGTAAATTGAAAATAAATTATTTACAAACATAAATGAATCTAACAATAAAAATTGTCCAAACTAAAAATGAAAAAAGAATTCACAGATCAGTCATAATAGTTCACTGTGTCAAAATCAAGAAACTTACATTCATATAATTAGAATTCTCAAAGTATTTATTTATTTTTTTATTTTATTGAACTACAAATGTCAATCATCAGACAGTTTCAAGACACCTTAACAATACAGATTCGATAAATTAATACATTGCAAACTGTTTTCATAATGTTTTGGTATTGTACAAGGTACATACATGATATTATATTTACAGATATTATTTTAGCAGATATCTCTTATCAGTGAATTAAGAGTGTAGCTGCTTACTTATTTTTTATACTTGAATTATATAAAAAATTCAATAATTATTTTCCTAGTGGATGACCATAGTACTGGAAGCCGACATAATATCCTGTCCAACCACCATTAGTGCAGATCTTGCCTCTCATAGAATTATGTAGAAGCACAGCGTTATCTATCCTAACTGTACTGTCTATACACACACATTATGATTTTTTCTTTCTACACCCCTTCCTTTGTCTACACCTGTCAAAAGTGGGCACTCCATTGTCATTCAACTAACTTAGGTGCTTGAACTCCACACCACAATCCAACACAGTCCAGCATTCTACAACAATAGTGAATTATTCAAAGAAATTGTCAACCATAGCCATTTACAGCTCAGCTTAATATTATGGCCCCATGATGTATACTTCATTTTTATACTTTTCTGCTGGATGGTTAAGACCTAGATAGATCAAGACTTATATACCAACACATGAACTTTATATTTCCTATGTGGTCAGTGAAGTCCTCTCAGGGTTTATCTTGTAGTCCTGTACATT